>PVKV010024122.1:10007-32113 GCA_004027835.1 Alouatta palliata | reverse complement strand
CCCTTTTTTTTTTTATTTTTTTTTTAGAGGTGTATTGTTTGGTCAGCCAGGCTGGAGTGCGTGGCACGATCTCGGCTCACTGCAACCTCGGCCTCCCAGGTTCAGGCGAATCTCCTGTCTCAGCCTCCCGAGTATCTGGGACTACAGGCATCCGCCACCACCACCGACAAAATTTTTTTTTTTGTATTTTAGTAGAGACGGGGTTTCACCATGTTGGCCAGGATGGTCTTGATCTCCAGACCTCGTGATCCGCTGCCTCGGCCTCCCAAAAAGCTGGGATTACAGGTGTGAGCCACTGCGCCAGCCCACTCCACCCCTTTAACTTCTCTCAAGCTTTTTCTTTAGCATGGGACATGCCTCACAGGCTGCTGTTAAAACTAAATACTGCAACGGGAAAGTGCTTTGAAAAACCGGAGACAGGCAGGGCATGGTGGCTCACTCCTGTAATCCCAGCACTTGGGCAGGCGGGAAGTTCACCTGAACCTGGGAGTTGGAGATTACAGTGAGCTATGATCGCGCCACTGCACTCCAGCTTAGGCGCCAGAGCGAAACAGTGCTTCAAGAAAAAAGAATAATTATTGAGAGTTTTGGGGCAGCTGTGAGCTGAAAGGAAGAAGCCAGTGCCAACCCAAGAAACTTTATTTGGGGACTAAATAACACTGGAATCCCTGGTCCAAAACCTCACAAAACAGTGTGCGATAAGGATGAATCAAGAAATCCTTGGACAAGATGAAAAGCATTAGGGGTCAAGAAAGTCATTTTTCTGGCAGGAAAGATTCGATGTGGAGAAAGCCGGCCCAGCGGCTCACGCCTGTGATCCTAGCACTTTGGGAGGCCGAGGCGGGAGGATCACTTAAGCTTATAGTTCGAGACCAGCCTGACCAATATAGTGACCAGGGTCACTTCGTGGCAGGTCTCCAAAATTCTTACTGAGAGACATTTAATCCACTGAAGAGATTAATATCCGACGTTTTTGCTCTGGGGGCCAACCTAAAGCAGGAAGCTGCGCAGTTCAGCGTCCGCACCCCCGTCCCTCAGGAGCCCAGCCAAGTCAGCGGATAACCGCTCCTGCCCTCAGGCGCCTCCCGGCGGGTGCTGCGGCACGCACCTGCGGAACGTGGACCTCCAACACGGCCCCCTCGGATCCCGGGCCCGGCTCCTCCGAGAATCGAAAGCGCTGGGCCTGGAACCCCTGCCCTCGGAAACCATGCTCGCTCAGGGGAGCGCCGGTGGGCCCCAAGCCGGCGGGAGACCGCGGAAGGCTCCGGGCTGCCAGGCTGCGAGAGAGGGAGGCTCCGGGCCACGTGGCCCTAGCACCTGACCGCAAGAAGGGGAAAGCTGAGCTCTGGAGATAATCCGACCGCGCTCCGAGCGAAGAAAGCCCGGAGCAAACGGAAGGAGACTCAGACGCGCAGGACCGGCAACCGGCGGACGGCGCAGCAGGAAGTGATGCGCACCGCGACAGCGCGTAGGAGGGGCGGGGTGGGGCGGTGCGTCGGCGCGGCGGACATGACCTTCCCAACATGGCGGAGGCCCCCAGTGTGTGAGGGCGGGCCCCAGAGGCGCCGAAACCAATGGCCGACCGCGAGAGGCGCGGGGGCGGGGAACACGGCGGCCGCTTGCCCAACCCGAGGCTCGGGAGGTGGCTGGGGAGTGAATTTTCTGGAAGGCGACGTTAAAGGCGCCGGGCCGGAGTGAAGGGCGTTTGAGTGCCTCCGTCTCCGCCATCCGGGCCGGGAGGGGTGCCTTAGTGGCAGGAAGCGGGCTGCGCCGAGGTCGTAGCGGAACCAGCTGGTGACCTCGCAGGATGAACCACAAGAGCAAGAAGCGCATCCGCGAGGCCAAGCGGAGTGCGCGGCCGGAGCTCAAGGACTCGCTGGATTGGACCCGGCACAACTACTACGAGAGCTTCTCGCTGAGCCCGGCGGCTGTGGCGGTGAGCGGGGCGAGCGGGGTGGCCGGGCCGGGCATGAGCACCGCCAGCCGCTGCGCACTTTTCTTGGGGCCCGGGGCTGCCCTCGCCCTGAGCGCGGCACCCGGGAGCTCGGAAGGGCTCACCCGCACCCCGCGGAGTTTGGGGTCCCAGAGGCCCGGATTCCGGGCCTTCCTCCGGTACTGTGGCCGCCCGTCTGCTCCGGCGGACGACGGGAGTCCCACGCCTGTGGCTCTCTCAACTAGAAGGCCGGTCATCCCTGACTTCTTTGGACGGCGGGGCCCCTAGGGGACCTGGCTGTCAAGGCTCACGGGTGGGAGATACGAAGTCCCCTCCTCTGATGGGGTGGCTCTAGGAACGACGTGGCCTCACGCACGCGCCCTCCCCCAATTCCGGAGGAGCCAGATGACAGTCAGCTTCCTTCGGTTGCCATTTCTCATTGGCCTTGGGGACACCCTTATCTGCCACTGGACTTCTTTTTTATTTTATTTTTTAACTGGGCAGGTCTTTTCTAATTTCCTCAGGATAACGTGGAAAGGGCAGACGCTTTACAGCTGTCTGTGGAAGAATTTGTGGAGCGGTATGAAAGACCTTACAAGCCCGTGGTTTTGTTGAATGCCCAAGAGGGCTGGTCTGCGCAGGAGAAGTGGACTCTGGAGCGCCTAAAAAGGAAATATCGGAACCAGAAGTTCAAGTGTGGTGAGGATAACGATGGCTACTCAGTGAAGATGAAGATGAAGTACTACATCGAGTACATGGAGAGCACTCGAGACGACAGCCCCCTTTACATCTTTGACAGCAGCTATGGCGAACACCCTAAAAGAAGGAAACTTTTGGAAGACTACAAAGTGCCCAAGTTTTTCACCGATGACCTTTTCCAGTATGCTGGGGAGAAGCGCAGACCCCCTTACAGGTAAAGTATTCTGCCCCTAAGTGGTTAAAACCTTATCTACAACAGCGTTTGTTTGCTGAGTTCAGATGGTAATCTTTTTCCGAAACGGTGAGTTCTCCCTTGGCTGCACATTCAACTTACTTAGGGGGTTCCTGAGGCCTGCCTGGGTACTACTGTGGAGACTGATTTAATTGGAGTGCTTCCCTGGGCATCAGAATTTCTGAAAGCTCCCCAGGTGACTTGAATGTGCAACTAAAATTGAACCACTGATCTCTAAGGGAAATTTTAATAAAGTCTTATAAAGTCCAGCAATAAACCACATCAGCGTTTTTTCTTTTTGCTTTTTTGTTTGTTTTTGTTTTTGAGATGGAGTTTCCTTCTGTCACCGGGGCTGGAGTATAGTGGCGTGGTGTATCTTGGCTCACTGCAGCCTCTGCCTCCTGGGTTCAAGCAATCCTCCTGCCCCAGCCTCCTTAGTAGCTGGGATTACAGGTGCCCACCACTATGCCCGACTAATTTTTGTATTTTTAGTAGACATGGGGTTTCACCATATTGGTCAGGCTGGTCTTGAACTCCTGACCTCAGGTGATCCGCCTGCCTCAGCCTCCTAAAATGCTGGGATTACAGGCGTGAACCACTGTCCCTGCTGATTTTTCTTGTTTTGTTAAGAATCAGTCCATGAACAGTGCATGCAGTGTTTCTATGTGCCAGCATTTATATAATCTCTGAAGTAAAGATGATATATCATGTAAAACTAAACTCTGGCCAGGTGTGATGACTCAAACCTGTAATTCCAGCACTTTGGGAGGCCGAGGCAGGTGATCAGTTGAGGCCAGGAGTTCCAGACTCAAACCTGTAATCCCATCTACTCAGGAGGCCAAAGCAGGAGAATTGTGTGAACCTGGGGAAGTGGAGGTTGCTGTCAGCCAGGATCAAGCTGCTGCATTCTAGCCTGGGCAATAAAGCAAGACTCTCAAAAATAATTTAAAAAAAAAAAAAAAAAGGAAAACTAAACTAAAAACTTACTGGGGTTTTTTGTTTTTTGTTTTGTTTTGTTTTGTTTGAGAATGGAGTTTCGTTCTTGTTGCCCAGGCTGGAGTGCAATTATGCAATCTTGGTTCACCACAACCTCCGCCTCCCGGGTTTAAGTGATTCTCCTGCCTCAGCCTCCTGAGTAACTGCAATTACAGGCGTGCGCCAGCACGCCCAGCTAATTTTGTATTTTTAGTAGAGACGGGGTTTCTCCATGTTGGTCAAGCTGGTCTCAAACTCCTGACCTGAGGTGATCTGCCTGCCTTGGCCTCCCAAAGTGCTGGGATTACAGGCATGACCCACCACCCCTGGCCAGACTTACTGTTTTGTATGGTATGTGTGTAACTAAATGACACTTTACATCTTGGATATCTTCGTTCTGTAGGTGGTTTGTGATGGGGCCACCACGCTCTGGAACTGGGATTCACATTGACCCCCTGGGAACCAGTGCCTGGAATGCCTTAGTTCAGGGCCACAAGCGCTGGTGCCTGTTTCCTACTAGCACTCCCAGGGAACTCATCAAGGTGACCCGAGAAGAAGGAGGGAACCAGCAAGACGAAGCTATTACCTGGTTTAATGTTATTTATCCCCGGACACAGCTTCCAACCTGGCCACCTGAATTCAAACCCCTGGAAATCTTACAAAAACCAGGAGAGACTGTCTTTGTGCCAGGTATAAATGAACTGGAAGAAAGTACATTCTTTGATTTCAATGTTTTGTCATTTTGGAGCAGAACTGTTAGAAAGTGAGTCCCAAAAAATCTTGTGCATGCTGCCTGGTAAATGAACTGGTACCCATCTCTCACAGTAACATGTAGGTATGATGTCAAGTACTTTGGGAGCTCTTGTTCACGTTTCATACAGCTATAAAACTCTTGATAAACTGTATGGAGGCCAGGCGCGGTGGCTCACACCTGTAATCAGCACTTTGGGAGGCCTAGGTGAGCGGATCACTTGAGGTCAGGAGTTCAAGACCAGCCTGGCCAACGTGGTGAAATCCTGTCTCTACTAATAATACAAAAATTAGCCAGGCGTGGTGGCAGGCGCCTGTAATCCCAGCTACTCAGGAGGCTGAGGTGGGAGAATCACCTGAACCTGGGAGGCGAAGGTTGCAGTGATCTGAGATCGTGTCACTGCACTCCAGCCTGGGTGACAAAGCAGAACTCCATCTCAAAAACAAACAAACAAAAATACACCATATGTAAAGGTACAGCTTTTCTTTACTGTAGTAGTAACTTACTGTCTTTGCATATGTGTACCGGCTTGTTTGTGTTTATGTAAATGGGGATTTAATTCTTTTTTTTTTTTTTTTTTTTTTTAATAAAGACGGGGTTTCATCATGTTGGTCAGGCTGGTCTTGAACTCCCGACCTCAGGTGATCCACCAGCCTTGGCCTCCAAAGTGCTTGGATTACAGGCATGAGCCACCACACCTGGCCTTTTTTTTTTTTTTTTTTTGAGACAGTCTCGCTCTGTCATCAGGCTGGAGTGCAGTGGCTCGATCTTGGCTCACCACAACCTCCACCTCCTGCGTTCAAGTGATTTTCCTGCCTCAGCCTCTCAAGTAGCTGGGACTACCGGCGCACGCCACCATGCCCGGCTAATTTTTGTGTTTTTAGTAGAGACGGGGTTTCACCATGTTGACCAGGATGGTCTCCATCTCTGGACCTCGTGATCTGCCCACCTTGGCCTCCCAAAGTGCTGGGATTACAGGTGTGAGCCACCACACTCGGTCGTTTTTTTGTTTTTTTTTTTTTGAGACGAGTCTCACTCTGTCACCCAGGCTGAAGTGCAATGGGCAATCTCAGCTCACTGCAACCTCCAACTCCTGAGTTCATAAAATTCTTCTGTCTCAATCTCTCCAATAGCTGGGATTATAGGTGCACAACACCACGCCCAGCTAATTTTTGTATTTTAGTAGAGATAGGGTTTCACTGTGTTGCCCAGGCTGGTCTCAAACTCCTGACCTCAGGCAGTCCACCCGCTTCAGCCTCCCAAAGTGCTAGGATTACAGGCCTGAGCCACCCAGTATTACTGTCAGCTTCCTGTGCCTGGTCAGGGTTTAATTCTGTAAATTGAGTTGGAGATCTCACTGTGTTACCCAGGCTGGCCTCCTGGATTCAAGCAAGTCTCCCGCCTCAGCCTCCCAAAGTGCTGGGATTATAGGTGTGAACCACCAAGGCCAGCCTAAATTGGGTTTTTGATGCAGTGTGGCACTGTCTGGGTTGAGTCAGGAAATGCCACACCAGACAACTGCACTTTGGTAAGTGAATAGAAGTGAGTAAAGTGGGTGTCTTCTTCCTAGACGCTGAAGAACTTTATGCTTTTGCACTTTGGTCACAGCTTTGGATTAACAGGAGTAAACAAGCTTTTTCTGTAAAGGGCCAGAGAGTAAATATTTTAGGCACTATCAGCCAGATTGTCACAACTACTGAACTCTGCCCATGTAGCAGGAAAGCGGCCCTAGACAATACTTCAACAGATGGGCATGGCTGTGCTCTGATAAAACTTTATTGACACAGACAAGCTGTTTGCAATCCCTGAGTCAGAAGGAACATTTATTACCCTCTATCGTGTCTCTGTAGGCTCTCCCTTAGGGATAGGAGTTCCCAGTTTCTGGTGAGTGTGACACAGCACTTGGGTATAGGATGAAACCTTGTTTAACTGTTTATTTGTTGGATTTCAGGAGGCTGGTGGCATGTTGTCCTCAATCTCGACACTACTATCGCCATCACCCAAAATTTTGCCAGCAGCACCAACTTCCCTGTGGTATGGCACAAGACGGTAAGAGGGAGACCAAAGTTGTCAAGGAAGTGGTATAGGTGAGAGTCATTTTTTCTTCTTTGCCTGGTTTCAATTTCTACCCTAGAGATGAAATGGCTGCAATGCCGTGTGCTGATCATAGACAGGCCTGGGGCAAGTGGGGGCTGCCAATCCTCTGGGTAGAGGAGAGAGGGACCAAGGTCAGGGCGAGTCCTCAGGGTGTTTGCCGGCCTCGAGGTGGCAGGGTGAGACTCTGCATGTTGAATCCAAGCCACTCAGTCCAACATGGTCATCGTTGGGATTGTTTCTCGTTTCATTTTGTTTTTTGTTTTTTTCAAAGCTAGTGCTAGCTAAATAAATTATTTTATTTGGGTTTATTTGGGTTGTTTCTTTTTCTTACGGAGAAGCATTATTCCCATTTGAAGTTAATACTTCAGTTCTTGTGAGCGAGGTGACTGCCCTGGAGACTTAGCCCCTCTGTTTATCCACAGAACAGATACAGCACGGGCAGCGGCAGTGCAAGCCACCCACAGCCACCCCGTGCCACTGTGTCCCAACCCTGACCTGGAGGGACCAGCTCTCGGGGTAAGAGAGGGATTCTGGCTTGTTCCATGCTCAGCCTCCCTGCTGAGAGGGCCAGTAAGGGTGGTGGCTTCTGTTCTCCCTGGACTCTTGGGCATCTGAGCCCACTTACCCCGCCCCGTGGGCCACTGCGTGCTGTGATTTGGTCACACTGCAGGCCTTACCGTACAACAGGTCTTTTGCCACTGGTCACAGTGGCTGCCAGACGAGGTTCCTGAAGGGGAGGGCTGCTGCTCTGAAGTCCAGTTCTGTTTTACAGTCCAAGCGAGGGGGGGCATCTCTGTTATTTGACACCTCGTATTTCTTAACAAACCTAATTGTTTCTACCCTTAGAAATAGAATCTAACCAACCCAACTCCGATCATTATGTGCTGTGCTGTGGAAAGAAAAGGTTTTTTAAAAATCAGCTGGGAAAGATTCAGGAAATAAAACTAGGAAGAGGAACCATTTCTCCCCAGGGAATAAAACTCAGACTAACTTAAGGACAATTGTGCCTCGTGTGTTGGTGGCATGGCTGGCTCGTTTGTGCAGGTGGTAGTAAATTGTGTGTAGTTAGTATGCAGTTTTCCTTGCACCATATTGGGCTTCTCTTGTTCCCAGCCTGGGGTTTTGTCCTCACCATTATGCAGTACCCTTTCTGAACTGACACACCTGGTATTTCCAGGTGTTCCTGAGAGATACAGGTCTCAGCTGTCAGTGTGAGTCCTTGTGAGTGGGTGTTGTTCCCTGTCAGTGCACTGAGAACAACACTTCTTGCCTCTCAGGATCCTGAAGCAGGAGCACCCCGAGCTGGCGGTCCTGGCAGACTCAGTTGACCTTCAGGAGTCCACAGGGATAGCCTCCGACAGCTCCAGCGACTCCTCCAGCTCCTCCAGCTCCAGTTCCTCGGACTCCGACTCAGAGGTGAGGCCTTGCTCGCTCGCTGGCTGGCTTATGGAGCCTCCAGGGCTCATGTCACTGAGCTATACCAGGTGTGACTCTTCCTCTTCCTATCCAGAAGGAGAAGTATGTGAAAGTTTTTCCACCTCGTTCTAAGGGTTACAGTTGTCACCATTCCTGCTGAGTAGTGTACTTGCCCACTTTACAGCTTTGCACATCTGCATGAATTGTTAAAATAGCCTCGAGGCATCAGGTATTTGGGGATTTAGTGAAGTAAATGGCTCAAGATCAAGCAGCAGTGTCAGGATTCAAACCCATCCTTCTGACCTAAAAGCTCTTATGAAGACTTTCCCCTATGGATGGTAAATTGTAAGCCTAGAAATTCTGCAAATCCAGTGACCTTAAACTTGAAGCTGACAGTAATACTGGGTGAGAGGGCCCTGCACCTTTAACAGATGAAGTTTCCATCTCAGCCTGGTGCGGTGGCTCACGCCTGTCATCCCAACACTTTGGGAGGCCAAAGCGAGTAGATTACTTGAGGTTGGGAGTTCAAACCAGCCTGGCCAAATGACGAAATCCCATCTCTACTAAAAATACAAAAATTATGCAGGCATGGTGGTACACATCTCTAATCCCAGCTACTCAGAAGGCTGAGACACAACAATCTCTTGTAAGGGGGCAAAGGCTGCAGTGAGATTGCACCACTGCACTCCAGCCTGGGCAGCAGAGTGAGACTTTGTCTCAAAAAAAAAAAAAAGAAAAGAAATCCGTCTTTTCACCCAGTCTACTGATTTAATCTTTTCTCTTTGGGCAGGAAGGGGCTCTGGGAATGTTCAGTGCTGTACCGACTTCCTTTCATGCATCAGGCTCTGTTGGTAAAGTGAAATCTCGTAATGCAATTTCAGAATGCTGACTAAAATATTTTTACAGTAGGTATCTCTTGGTTTTTTTTTGTTTTTTTGAGATGAAGTCTTGCTCTTGTTCCCCAGGCTGGAGTACAATGGCAGGATCTCAGCTTCTGTTCTCCTGCAATTCTCCTGCCTCATCCTCCTGAGCAGCTTGGACTACAGGCATGCGCACAACACCCAGCTAATTTTGTATTTTTAGTAGAGACGGGGTTTCTCCATGTTGGCCAATCTGGTCTCCAACTCCCAACCTCAGATGATCTGCCCGCCTCGGCCTCCCAAAGTGCTGGGATTACAGGTGTGAGAGCCAATGCACCCGGCCCAGCAGTGGGTATCTTACTCAAACAAGTAACTGCACCATTAAGAGAACAGTGGAGGGACACTTGCATCTGAGGGAAGTTTGAAATTCTTAGGGAGCCAGGAACATCCGAGGAGGTGGCTATGAAGGCTGCGCTATGGAGCTGTCTTAATGACTGCTTTGCATCTGTGAGAAAGTGACCAATATCTGTGCTGTCTCCCAAGGGCAGAGGTTTGTTTAATGAGGAAGTGGGTTGCGTCCAGGTTGACTGCTTGTTTTCTCTCCCGTGTCCAGTGCGAGTCTGGATCCGAGGGTGATGGGACAGTGCATCGCAGAAAGAAAAGGAGGACATGCAGCATGGTGGGAAACGGGGATACCACCTCCCAGGATGACTGTGTCAGCAAAGAGCGCAGCTCCTCCAGGTGACCGAGCAAGGCTGTTGTCTGTGTGGAAGGACACGCGGCGAGGGCAGGGCCTGGGGAGGGTGGCCTGTCCAGTCCTGCGGACGAGGGGAGGCCTGACAGCCTGAGAATGAGGACGCCCTCGGCACGGGAACCCATTCACTTAGCGTTTGCTCCAGTAGCTTTCCCTCTGCTACCGATGCAGACGAACGCACTTGTTTTACTCAGAAAGGCGAGAGAATGTGAATGGTGCCAAGAAAACCCTTTACATTATTTAATAAAAATTGAATCCATTTTATATCTTGGAAATGTTTTCCTTTGAGAATGCTAGAACGTTCCCTCATTACTCTTCTCCTCGTGGTGGTCTTGGGGGAAAGCAGTGACTCCTGCTGTGCGTCCTTGACTGGGGAGTCGTAGTCCCAGCAGCGCAGGGACGGCCCTTGGAAAAGTCACCCGGCATCTTCCGCAGAACCGGAGGCGTGGCCTCTTGCTTTTCCTCCCAGTTTGCCATTGCTGCTTGAGTCCTCAGCCAAAGCAGACAGCAGCAGAGAACTCTTGATTTATCAAATCATCTTTTTTTTTTTCTTGAGACAGGGTCTTGCTTTGTTGCCCATGCTGGAATGCAGTGGCGTGACCGTGGCTCACTGCAGCCTCAACCTTCCAAGCTCAAGCGATCCTCCTGCCTCAGCCTCCCAAGTAGCTGGGACTACAGACTCACCCCACCACACCCAGCTAATTTTTTTTTTGAGACCGAGTCTTGCTCTGTCCTCCAGGCTGGAGTGCAGTGACATGATCTCGGCTCACTGCAACCTCCGCCTCCCAGGTTCAAGCAATTCTCCTGCCTCAGCCTCCTGAGTAGCTGAGATTACAGGCATATGCCACCATGCCCAGCTAATTTTTTGTATTTTTAGCGGAGACGGGGTTTCACTGTATTGGCCAGGCTGCTCTCAAACTCTTGACCTTGTGATCCGCCCACCTTGGCCTCCCAAAGTGCTGGGATTATAGGCATGAGCCACTGCGCCCGGCTAGCTAGTTTTTATTATTATTTTTAGTAGTGACGAAGTCTATCTGTGTTGCCCAGGCTGGTCTTGAACTCCTCACCTCAAGTGATCCCCCCACTTCAGCCTCCCAAAGCAGTATGATTATTACAGGCATGAGCCACCTCTCCTAGCTTTTATAAAAACTTAACCATGTCTCCAAGTACAAGATTGGATATAAATAAGTTAAGATTTACAGTAGTAGTGACCAGCACATCAATAAGGTAATCTATTTGCAAGCACCCGGGCATGTAACAGGCTCATAATGAAATCTGTTCACTCTCTGCATTGGTCTAGGGTCTTTAAATGCCACAGGTCTTTGATGTGCTTGTTGAAGTGTTGAGAGAGATCGGGGGAAGATAGTAAAATACTGAAGTTGAAGCTGGGCGTGGTAGCTCACGCCTGCAATCCCAGCATTTTGGGAGGACAAGGCAAGAAGATCGCTTGAGCCCAGGAGTTCAAGACGAGCTTGGGGAATATAGTGATACCCTGTCTCTTAAAAAAAAAAAAAAAAAAAAAAGAAAAAGAAAAAAAAAATTTTCTTTAATACTGACATTCACAGGATTTTAAATGTCTGAAGCTCTTGACTGCTGAAGGTGACATTTCTGTTACATTCTGTCTCCCAGCAGCTGAGTCTTTTTTAAATGCCTTGGGGAAGCGCAGGATCCACAGCCCCTACTATCATGTATTCTCCATCCTCTGTGGTTTAGCTGAAATTCCATGGGGAAATTCAGGTGCCTTATTCAGGTGAATTCATCAAACCTGAATGTGCATTTCTCAACCCTAGTTGTCCTTTCACAGCCATACTTAGACTCTTCTTGCCCTTTTAAATTGTTTCTGTTATTATAGATTTATATCTGCGCTTGATCCGTGACTTTGTATTTGTAAGAAAACTTTGGAGGAAGCCCTGCCATGACTTCCACGTGGGGTCCCGGGGGTCCTGCTTTTAACATTGCCTTCCAGCTTTGCATGGAAGCTTTTGCTGTCTACGTGCTGATTACAGGCAGTTGTACTTTCCTTGGCAGGATTAGGGACACTTGTGGAGGCCGGGCTCACCCCTGAGCAGATAAAGAGACTCTCCCTGAGGTGGCTTCAGCATAAGCTTTTGGCAGCCACCCAACTCATTTCTCGTGTCTTCTGCTCCTACCTTCTCTGTCTTCTTTGAATTTGGATATTCCTTCCCTGGTCCAAGCTTCTGTCTTCGATCAAATGCTGTTTTTACTGCTTCCTAAGGATAGATTTCCAAGAAGTTTAACAGCTCGGCCAGCTCAGTGAAACACTGAAGCTAAGGTGGTGTTGGGTAAGAAGGCTCTGTGCCGTCTCATTGAAAACCGAGCCTGTCAACCACAAGGCTGGCGGGGTGTGATCCTTGTAACGTCTCGTTGTGTCTGTTACCTCACGGATGTCGGTAAGGAGCTTCCACAGAGCTGGCTGTGTACCACAGAGACACTGAGCATGGTGAGTGGACTTTGATCTGTGTGTAAGCCAGTCATGTGTCGGAAAGACTCGGAGTCCGCCCTCCTTCTGGTATGTCGCCGTCAGTCCTCAGATGCATTCAGTGGCAGTGACCAGCACCATCACCCACCACTCAGTCTGTCTTAGGGTTCCTTATCTTTTCCTCCACCATCACAGAGTGTAACATTTGAGGGATGTTTGTGTATGGTGTATTTTTTGGGTGGGTTTTTTGTTTGCCTAGAGTGGTGATGGTGTTCAGTGTGTTCTTACCACAGAACTTAAAGTTTGAATAGGCTTATTCTTCCCCACCACAGGATCCGTCAGAAGCGCTCCCTGTGCGAGGTACTCTGAGATGAGTGTTCCCCATTTGTTTGACCTGCAGACACTAAGTAGGTGGCTTGTGTTACACACGGGGAGTGAATTCAGAGATGCCTCTAGTCTTTGGAATCTTGATAATTCTAAATAACTGTTATGATTATTTGGGGATTGACCAGCAGATACCATCTCTTGCCCTCTTGATTCACCTGCTTGCCTTAATTTGTTCCTAAATTCCAACTATACTTAAATAAAAAATAAGAGGGGTTTGTGAAGGCTGTGGTGCCCACTGGGAAGCACTGCCTGGGCTGGAGTGTTGGAGGCATTCACAGGCAGGAAGGAAGGAGCTCTCACTGCAGAATTCCACGGGCACGGACAGAAGCTGTGTGTGGCTGCGTTAGGATTGTGTGCTGTTGCCTCTCAAAATACCCACTAGAAACAGGTATAACCAGGAGAATACAGGTTCTGCCCACTGTTCACTTATAACAGACTGTCATTTCCTGACATTGGGTCATGTGGCTTTAGAAGGCTGGTTCTCTGTTTTTGTCTTAGTGCAATTTTCTGCATCCTAAAATGCCAACCCCAGTGTGTGGCTGGGTAGACAGAACTGTGCTGCCTGCCTGCCTGCCATGGGGGCTGTTCTCCCTCCCCATCCCCGCGCCCGCAGCTCCTCAGTTACATGGTGGGCACAGGATGTGTCTGGGTATGAGTAAAGTCAAACCCTGAATGTAAACTCTTGGTAGTAATATCTCAGTGATGTTGCTCCTTCTGCTTTTTGAAAAGGCTTTTCTTGCCATCTTCAAAAAGCTTTTTTCTTTTTCCTAGCATTGCTCCTGTGCTGCCACACTTGCCCCTTTTCCTTACCTCCTCTCAATTTTGTATCAACGACTCCTCTCTAAACTTCAGTTCAAAATTAAAAACCGCCCAAAAAGGGCTCTTTGCCACCAGGGGGCGTGGTGGGACACATTGCCAGTGGTCTGGATAGCGGAGCAGAAATTTTGAGTTTTAAAAATTAGCCACCCAGGCCAGGTACAGTGGTTCACGCCTGTAATCCCAGCACTTTGGGAGGCTGAGGCAGGGGGGTCACTTGAGTCCAGGAGTTCAAGACCAGTCTGGGCAACATAGTGAGATCCCGTTTCTCAAAAAAATAATTTAGAAAATAAAGATTAGCCACCCAGTCTTCCTTTTCCAGATGCTAAAGGTGATTCCTGTTTGATAACAGTATCCAGAAATGAGGGGAATAACACATCTGATAGGCCCAAGTCAGCTCTCCTGAAGGTGTCTGGAGAGTAAGGATTATGTGCTTCTGTGACACGCTTTGTTCATTACTGCCAGGCCAGGGATACAGCAGCCCTTCCCTGCAACCCCCTTACTGTCACTGTGGGCTAGCCAGGCTCGTTGTTACGTAAGCGCAGCAGGAGCGAGGTGGAGCAACCGTGTGTGAGAAAGGACTGGAGTGGTGGCAGGTGGTCAAGGTAGAGTAGGAAGAGTGGGTACCCAGAGACCACCTGTTCAGACGTTAATTCTTCCCATCTGGTGTGAGCTACTCCATTGAATGGTGCCAGCAACAGTGAAGGGAAGGAGATAACGTTAGATTATTTTCAGGGATGATTCTGCAAGATGGCAGCAAATCTTAAAACCAAAGAGCTGGTCCTGGAAGAAGGGATCTTGGACTGTTAACTTCTGATGGAAAGAGCAGGGTGGGAGAGACGTGAGTGGGGGATCTAGAACATCAGGAGGGCCTGGCTTTCTGCGAATGAGGCTTCACCATCAGCTCAAAGAATCCATGCTACACACATGTGCCTCTTCAGTTAGTGGTGCTGGGATGTTTAGGGTAACATCTTGAGGGGAGAGCCACTGAAAAGCGGGCATTATTCACATTTTGCTGTATTGCAGCTTTCCATGTCTTAATAATTCAAGTGTGGAGCCGATGCTTGAGGGCCAGGCACTGCTCTGGGTGCTGGAGATGTGGTGACAAGACCAGGTCCCTGACAAGCTCCACAAGCTTACTGGACAGTGGCTGTGCAGCTGTTCACAAGGCCGCTGGGGAGGGTGGGTAGACCTGTGTCTGTGCATTTCCACAACCACAAAAGGCAGTGCAGACCTTATTAAATGCAGGTGTACCAGATCTACGTGCAAGAGTGTATTCACATCGCTGTATACTTAAGGTAGTAACAGTTCCTTCATAAGGTAGCAAAACTAAGGATCCGTGGGAAGGTTGCTGGTGCAGGTGCTTTACAGACTTACTAGAGACTCAGCCTTGGATTTAGGACATTAGACAAGAGTATAGGATGGAACAGAATTTTTGCAGTAAATGTAAACTGTGCTGTGTAGGAGGTAGGCATATAAGGATGCCCCAGCTGTAGGTTCTTTAGATTGTCTATAGTATTTCCACGAGTAAGTTGTTTTTGATGCGTGTACTGGTACTGCTGGTGGATTTGGAGTCTGGGGGCAGCTTCCACTCTGCCCTCTCATTAGCTTATGTCAAGATGTGACATTGTATACAGCAAAACTAGATGACCTTGCACCCCTAGTCAGTGGCTCTCAACTTTGTCTTATTATTAGTTCAGAAATTTTGGTCGGGTGCTGTAGCTCACCCCTGTAATCCCAGCAGTTTGGGAGGCCAAGGCGGGTGGATCACTTGAGGTCAGGAGTTCAAGACCAGCCTGGCCAACACGGTGAAACTCCTTCTCTACTAACGATACAAAAAGCTGGGCATGGTAGCGTGCACCTGTAATCCCAGCTACTTGGGAGTCTGAGGCAGGAGAATCACTTGAACCTGGGAGGCAGAGGTTGCAGTGAGCTGAGATCACACCACTGCACTCCAGCCTGGGTGACAGAGCGAGACTCTGTCTAAAACAAAAAGAAATATCATCTAAGCCCCACCGAGCCTCCCAGGAGGAGAGCTAGCCCAGGCCAGCTGTCTCCATGGTGACCGGATGCTGCGGAGGAGCTGAGACTGTTCCCTTCGCACTTGTGCATCCTGGAGTTGTCAGAGCACTGAGCAGTCTCCTGGTTCTGTGTCCGTCTGGCCATGGGGTCTGCTGTGAAATGCCTGTGGATCTGCCATTGGGTTGGTATTTTTAACTTTCCCTCGGGTGAAACTTGTTCATCATTTTAAATAAAGCAACGTGATTTGGAGTTGTGTTTTTAGCATTGTTTTGTCTTTCTTTCGTACTCATTTGAAAGTCAACAGAATGTAGTTTGTCAGCAGAACAGGACCTTTTAAAAATGTATTTATACTTTAAAACAATGGGCTAGGGCACAAAATGAAGGCCCTGGGCCAGAGCAGTGGTGCACATCTGTAATGCCAGCTGCCCAAGAGGCTGAGGCAGGAGGATCACTTGAGCCCAGGATTTCAAGGCTGCAGAGAGCTATCATCATGCCTGTGAATAGCCACTGCACTGCAGCCTGGGCAACATAGTGAGACCATGTCTCTTTAAAAGAAAAAAAAGGAAAGAAAAAATAGGCCCATACACTGGCTGAAAGTTCCACAGTGGTCAGTCGCCCATAGATAAAGCCTATTCCACATTTTATAGTTCGGGGGCTCTTTTCATCAACCACTACTAAAAGCCCTCTTAATATCAAGCAGTGCAAGATTCAGCTCTCCCTGTTGTTAGGGGGTCTTGTTTGGGTATCTTTCATTTAAAAAAGAAGCACTCCATCTAACATCTTGGTTTATATCACACATCAGCTTAGGCACTGTAATTTTCCCAAAGTATTAAATGCATCCTAAGCAAAAACGAACTATGTTTCTTTAACATTGGGCCTTATTGGCTTGGTACCTGGCATGCCCCTCCTGTGTTTAGTAAAAATAACTAGAGTGCGGTGGGGAGTGGTAGGAAAATTCGCTTTTGGTTACAACGTTATTTATCTCAAAATCCACTGTTCAGCAACAGAGGCCAGGGAGGATCTGGAGAAACAAAAACAATGGCCTTCATTTCCTTCATGGCACCCTCCCACCCTGCAGCCATTCTGGAATTGTGCAAAGAAAAGCCCGGTAAAAGGGATGGCGTTGACCAAGGACCTGCAGCTGAATTTCAGGTCTAGGGGCCGGGAGCCGTGTTACCAGGATGCCTGTGTTGAAGGCTGCTGGCCTCAGCCCCGGAAGCGCATTCTTGGGCCGGGATCTGGAGATGTCCTCTGTGAAATAAGGCAACCCTAAGGATTGAAAGCAACTGCAGACATGCCTATAAAACGGCAGTGTTTGAACGTAATCCTGCTTTATAGTTGCTTTTTGTTGTTTTACAAGGCAATCCAGGCTGCCATTTCCATGAACCTTCCCGGGTTTACTTTTCTCTCTGCATTCCCCACCTAGGACGTATATTTCCAAAATGCTTTAAGATGAACTGCTGTACCAAGGCGAAAAGATGGCAACCGAAGGGCGCCTGGTAACAGTATTTCAAATTGAACCTGAGCTCAGTTAAATAGTGCCCCAAAGCGTCAAGCCTCCCCAGGCCTGGCAGGGGTTGGCCCTCCTGTGCCGCCCAGGGAGGGGGTCAGGGTTCTGCCCCCCCGCATCCCCGCCCCCAGCCTGTGCGTCACCCTCGGGGCCGGAGGATGCCCGGGGGGGCGGGGGGCAGCGACGGGGGCTCCGCCCCGGGGCGGGGCGCGGCGGCGGGGCGCAGCGGGCTCACTCGGGGTCCCGGCGGGCAGGCACTCGGCGGCAGCGGCGCGATGGAGGCGCCAGCCGAGCTGCTGGCCGCGCTGCCTGCGCTGGCCACGGCGCTGGCCCTGCTGCTCGCTTGGCTGCTGGTGCGGCGCGGGGCGGCCGCGAGTCCGGAGCCCGCGCCCCCGGCCGAGGCCACCGGGGCCCCGGCGTTGTCCAGCCCCTACGCCCCCGAGTCGGCGGCCGCGCCCACGGAGCCGGAGCCGGAGCCGGAGCCGGAGCCGGAGCCGGAGCCGGAGCCGGAGCCGGAGGAGCCCGGGGAGCCCGCGGGGCCGGGGGAGTCCGAAGGGCCGGGGAAGCCCACAGCGGCGCCGGCTGAGGCGGAGGAGCAGGCGGCAGAGGCGAGGCAGGTACGCACCCGGGCCCCCGCGGCGCCCTCCCCACCCCCGGGGCTCCGGCCGCCGCTGCCGATCCCCGCCGAGCCCCCAGGCCAGGCTGCTCCCGGGAAGCGCAGAGCCCGCGGCCCGCAGGAAATGCAGGTCCCGCCGTGCTAAGCCTCAGCCCTGAAAACTCACCGCCCTCCCCTAGAAAGTGGCGAGGGGCGAGCCGGAAGGAGTTTGATGGAGCGTCTTGCTCTCCCCTCCACTCGCCTCTTCCAGCCCAGGGCGTGCAGCTGCTGGCTCCCAGGCCTCGGGACTTGGAATTTTGCTCCACATCCACCTGTGACCACCCTCGCCCCCGCCCCCCGCCCATCGGTTCCCAAATCCACGTGCTTGTGGCTTATTTAAAGGGCTGCCATGAGAGTTATATTGATGTTGAAAAAGTAGTACTTGGGGGTGAGGGAGGAAAGCTGGCTTTTCTTTTTCAGCCAATTTGAACTCCAGATTTGAGTCAGTGCTGTGGCGTTTTGTGAAGCCTGTAGGCTGGAACTGAAAGAAAAGGCACCCGATCCCGGCAGTCCTTTTCCTTGTCGTTTTCAAGCTGCACATCTATCTCCTCCTAACACTTTACTACCCCCACCCCCCGGGTGGTAGGTAAGCCCAGCCTGGAGGGAGTGAAGCTGCAGGATAAAGCCCTCCTGGAGCAGCAGTAAGCACCCCAAAGCTGCCTCCCTGCCTCTGCCCCAGGCCTCCCCACTGCCGTCCATCAGCTCGGCCCTGGCCACCCTGTCCTTCCTGGGGATATCAGGAGAGGAGTCGGATTTCCCTCATCCACTCATCCCAGTCCCTACACTCTAGACTGGAAATCTATGTGCCCATGTCCCCAGGAGTTCACCGCGCTTGGCTGGTCCAGGCCACCGCCAGGGTCTCCAGTCGGATTGTAATCCCTCGTTCTTACCTCTGAGCTCCTTTTCTTGGAAGGGAGGAGAGCCGGGCTGCGTTGTCAGCGTGTCTGCCCGCCCACTCTGTTCTGTGCTGGACACAATGGTTTACCCTGGAGAGAAGCCCTTCGGGGGAGGAGGAGGCAGCCGGGCGGTGCTCAGAGGCATTCCTGTTTGCTGTGTAAGTGCGCCAGACCCCCTCTGAGCTGGCGCTTTGCTTGACAAGTGGGTGACTAATTGTGTCATTAGAGAGGACTCTAACCAGCCTATTTAATGGGATGGAGGGGGGCAGGCCCTGCCGTTCTTGCTTGGGGGGGGCTCGCAGACCTCACTGGGTGATGGTGGAAGTGGGTGGGTTTGGACATGTGCTGATCTTTTGTGTTTGCTCCCATATTTGGGATTCCTGCCTCCATGGAGGTCTCGTGGGAGCAGGAGAGGCCTATAGACAGTTCTGGAGCCGTCATGCAGCCTCAGTCAACCCTGGCCTTACAGGGCTTTGTCACCCACACCAGGCTCTGGACTGAAGTGCAAAATGTCCTTTAGCGGCGCCCTATCGGATCTCAATCCTGTGGGGTAGGGCGCTTGAAGAACATTCTACAAGGCCTTTGGGCTCTCAGCATATATGATACCTGCAGGAATAGGTTCAGTGATGTTTAAATAGGGGCCCTCGAATAATTTGCCTCTCTCTGGGTGAGTGCACGTCCTCTCAGGCTGAGTGGGTGCTCTGAAGGACAAGGCAGTATGGAGGTTCGCGTGCCAGGCAGCCCCCTTGACATAGGGGCCAGTGAGGATGACTTGAGGCTTGTGTCTGTCCTCCCGGTAAGGCACCCTCCGGAGAGAACCCACCCGATAGGAGAATTCAGTTAAGTCGGCGCCCTTCTGCTTTAGGCCTTCCTGAGCTGCCCAAAGCTCCCAACACTCCTGCGTGCAAACATTAAGCCAGGTGCTGTGGGGACACAGATACTGTGTCATTCAGCCCACCCACTCTCAGTGCTGGCATTAACCTAAGAAGCTGCTTAGAAATTGTCTTGATGAGCTTCAAGTCAGTGACAAGCAAAAAAAAAAAAGGAAGGAAAAGAAATTGTCTTGAAGTGGACTCCAGCGTTTCTAAGAGCTTTCAGTGCTTTCTTCTGATGAGCACACTGCTGGAGCTTGGAGGATGGGGGCGGGGGGCAGGAGGGAGAGTTCCCCTGGGGAAGATAAATCGGGGTTGGGAAGTGGGCTGACGCCCTCTGCCAGCCTCCTCCCTCCCTGCTCGAACCCCACCAACAGCAAGGGAGGAGGGCAACTGCACCTGCTGTTAGCTGGGAAGTCACTGCCCTCGGGAGCAGCGCTTAACTCACCTCTCCCCTCCCTCTTCATTTTCCATTAACTGCTTCCTTTCTAATCTAGTCGTCTCCCTTCCCAAGGAGGCCTGGGTAGGCTGGGGCAGCTGCTGCCTCCGACTGCAAAGCTGATTATTGAGAAGGATCTCGCCCCTGGAAGCAGCCTTCAGCTGCTGTTGGGGATCACTCGGGAGCATCCTTGAGGCACACTGTGCCCTCTTTGGCTAAGGACAAAGTGGTGGGGAGGGGCCACTATGGGCTGAGACCTGGAAAAATGGACCAAAGAAATGGGCGTGAGATCAGCACAGCCCTTACCTCGCCAGGGCAGCACAGGCCAGGGCAGGGAGGCAGAGGAGAAAATGATACGGCTAGAACCTCTTTTCTCACCTAAGGATTAGCGAGGGGTGGGCAGCGGAGGAAGCATTACAGGCAAGTCCTGTCCACACAAAGAATCATGAGCCAGCAATGTCAAGAACAAGAGCTGGCCTCTCTTCAGGCCAGGACTCAGGGCTTTCTTGGTGCTCCTGTGTAGGTTGGGGTTTTAGGATTGCCAGGCCTCTTAACCTAATGTGGATTTGAGCCAGGCTGTATGGTCAGATTCCCAAACAGTGGCCATTGGCAAAGGGTCAAGGGTCATTTGAATGGCACTAGAGTTAAATGTCCTGTCTGTGCCAGGACTCAAACATCTCTGTGCTTGGGGCCTAGCTCTGCTCAAAGACTGAGTAGGGACTTCCCACGAGGCAGCCGGCTGGCATCATGAGGCACACAGAGAGACTCTTCTAGATTTAATTGGGATTTAGGAGATTAAAGCAATATGATGAATAAATACAGTCTTGATCCTTGATTGGATTCTCCATCAGGGATAGGAGTAGGGAGCTATAAAGGACGTGCTGCAGACCACTGAGACATTTTTTAAATGAATGGGTGTGTTAGGTAATCTTGTTGAATCAATGCTGAATTTTTTGTGTATGATACTGGCAGATGGCTGTGTAAAAAATGTCCTTGTCCTTAGGAGGATGCATGCGGAAGCATTTTGGGATGACATGTCATGATTCAGATGGTTACAGTGTGGGTGTGTGTGGAGAGAGAGAGAATGCAAAGATGGCAGAATGTTAACAATTGGTGGATCTAGGTGAAGGGTGTATGGTATTCACTGTATTATTCTTTCAACTGTAATGTAGGTTTGGAATTTTTCAAAAGAGAATGTTAAAACAAAGAAGCCCAGTGGGACATTTCTTGGGAAAGGGGTTGGTTTTTCAGACACTCTGCGGGTGGTGGTCTGGGTGGGTAGCTTCCATCTGTCTGTCTTCACCATGTGACTGGGCCCTGGTTCCCCTGAAGTCATCCTGCTGTCAGGTCCACCTGTGTCCTCTGCCCTCACTAGCCTGTTCACCGTAGATGTGACCTCTGGAAACTGCAGAGACCCCAGCCTTCCCAGAATGACCAGGGGCAAGTGAACATCCCCATCATCTGTCCTGGGCTTTGTGATGGCAGTGTGGTCCTGTTTTCTGTTCTCTTACCAAAAGCTCAGAAGCCAAGTAGTGAAGGGCCAAATAGATATTTGGCAGTTGTTTATATCACTTTAGGTTCTTGTCTTTAAGCAGCTTAGGCTGATATATCAAAATACCACTGACTGGATTGCTTAAACAACAGACATTATTTCTTATACTTCTGGAGGCTGTGAAGTCCAAGATGGACATGTTGGCCGATTCCGGTTTTGGTGAGGGCTCTCTTTCTGGCTTGCAGAGAGCCACCTTCTTGCTGTACTTTCACATGGTAGAGACATGGGGGTGTCTCTTCCTCTTCTTATCCGGGCCCTAGTAGCATCGTAAGGGCTCCACCATCATGACCTTATCTACATCTCACCACCTGAAGGCCCCCTCCTCCAAGTACCATCACACAGGGGGTTAAGGCTTCAACATACGGATTTGCAGGGGACACAGATATTTAGTTCAAAACAGGCCTAGTGACTTACTGGGGCAAAAACTAGAAATAATCCAAATGTTTATTAATTAGGACATGGATTCATTAGCAAATTGGTATGAAATAAGTAAAAAGGCAGAATGTAAAATATTGTATTCACAATAATCACAGCGATATACAGCAACTGAATGGAAGATGCCTCAGAGGGCCGTCAGTGAAGTTCCATGTTCTGTAGTTCTAGTGAGTATTTTTTGGTAAAGCTGTTTAAGTGCATAATTTAATTTTTTCCATATATGAAAAAAAAAGCCATTAGGGGCTTTCCTAATGGCTAAACTTTGTTCTTTCAGAGAGAAAGAGTCTTGGTTACAGACTAATGTCAGTTAGAATTTTCTACTTAGTCAGAAGTAGTACATTTTTTTTTTTTTTTTTTTTTTTTTT
>PVKV010024121.1:16232-32153 GCA_004027835.1 Alouatta palliata | reverse complement strand
TCCAGCAATCCCATTACTGGGTATATATCCAAAGGACTATAAATCATTCTACTATAAGGACACATGCACACGAATGTTCATTGCAGCACAGTTTACAATAGCAAAGACCTGGAACCAACCCAAATGCCCATCAACGATAGACTGGACAGGGAAAATGTGGCACATATACACCATGGAATATTATGCAGCCATCAAAAACGATGAGTTCGCATCCTTTGTAGGGACATGGATGAACCTGGAAACCATCATTCTCAGCAAACTGACACAAGAACAGAAAACCAAACACCGCATATTCTCACTCATAGGCGGGTGTTGAACAATGAGATCACATGGACACAGGGAGGGGAGCATCTCACACTGGGGTCTGTTGGGGGGAAAAGGGGAGGGACGGCGGGGGGTGGGGAGTTGGGGAGGGATAGCATGGGGAGAAATGCCAGATATAGGTGATGGGGAGGAAGGCAGCAAATCACACTGTCATGTGTGTACCTATGCAACAATCTTGCATGTTCTTCACATGTACCCCCAAGCCTAAAATGCAATAAAAAATATATTTAAAAAAATACAAATAAATAAATAAATAAATAAAAGAATGTGTGCTAAAGCCAAAAAAAAAAAAAAAAAAGATCCTAGCTACAAAGGAGTCTGGCAATGTGATTAGTTTTCTTTCCTCTGCAGTGCAAGAAGGTCCATTAGAAGGGATTTAACTAGAGGCTAAAGACCAGGTCACCACAGCTACAGCATCTTCTTTTTACTGTGCTCTTGGAGGGCAGGCAAATGGATCCCAGCTGTGTGAACTCTGTTAAACATAAACACTGTTTTGGCAGAAAGAGCTCTTGACTCAGGTTATTTTTCTGTATTTTTATGTCTAAAGCTGAATTTTAGCTGAATGCAGAAGTGGTGTTAATATTTACTGTGATTCTCATCTCTTTCTTTCTCCTTCCTCCATAAAAATGCAATTCACTCTTTTCAATTTGTACTTTTGAAATATAAAAATGGCCTTAAAATTTGAACATTTATTGAGACCTTCCGCACGTCAGGTATAGTTGTGGGCAAGTGGGATAAACATCAGAATAAGACAAGGTCTCTGCCCTCCATAAGTTCAAAGTCTGGTTACTTTGGGGAAGGCCAATAGATGAACAAATAATCGCAGCAGAATGTGACAAATAAATGCTACACAAGAATACAAAGAGAAAATCAGAGGTACAGTTACTGTGTACAAACTCTTTTCCTGAAAATCCAATACACTTTCCTGAAATTCCAATCCAATACATGTTAAGAATTAAATTTAGGCCAGGTGCGGTGGCTCACGCCTGTAATTCCAGCACTTTGGGAGGCTGTGGCAGGTGGATCACTTGAGGTCAGGAGTTTGAGACTAGCCTGGTCAACTTGGCAAAACTCTGTCTCTACTAAAAATGCAAAAATTAGCCGGGCATGGTGGCAGCCACCTGTAATCCCAGCTACTTGCAAGCCTGAGGCAGGAGAGTAGCTTGAACCTGGAAGTCAGAGGTAGCAGTGAGCTGAGATCATGCTGCTGCACTCCAGCCCGACTGTGTCTCAAAAAAAAGAAGGAAATTTAATCAAACAACTGTTGAGGGTAAACACTGGCACAGAATTTGGATGTTGTAGGTTAGCCTCTCACCTCCCACATCCAATCTGTCACAGGGTTATGCGAAGTGTATTACACATTTCTCAAATGCCCCACCATCCTCACTGCACTGGATTATTGAAATGGTCTCCAGTTCTCTCCAGCCCTACTCTGAACTGTCTTCCATTGCTACCAGAGCACAGGCTCGCTGGCCCAGTCTCACCTGTAATTATACCCCCTTTGTGCCCTGCTTAACTTCACAGATCCTGCATTCATGCATCCCCCTGTACAGCAATCTGGTTACTTACCTGTCACCTCAGTTTGACTGTAAGAGGCTTGGGGAGAGCTGACATATCTTATTGGTCTATATCCCTACCACCTCATATAACAACTAAAATGAGTAGGCGCTTAAGAAACTATGCCAAGAATACACAAACAAATGGGACTGTTTTGAAAATGTCAGATGTGTTGCATATGCTAGAATTTTTGTCTTGAAGTAGAAAAAATGTTACTCTGTAGCACACAATTAGGTAGGTTTTAAGAAAATTGTAGTATGTATTTGGACTGTATCTTCATGATACCAAGTAAAGGTAAGACATTTTCATTTGTTATCTGGATGTTTGTCCACCATTTTAATTTTGCCATTTTTCTACGTAGCCATTAGCAAAATAACTAAGTTATCAAAATTTGAACTCAGAGCATCTTTTAGCCCTTCCTTCACTGCTATTCTAACTTCCTCAATGTATTACTATACCAATATGATCCCTTCTTTAGATTTTTTTTTAACTTTTAAGTTCAGGGATACATGTGCAGGATGTGCAGGTTTGTTACATAGGTAAACATGCATCACAGGGGTTTGTTACACAGGTTATTTCCTCACCCAGGTATTAAGCCTAGCATCTATTAGTTATTTTTCCTGATCCTCTCCCTCCTTCCACCCTCCACCCTCTGATAGGCCCCAGTGTGTGTTGTTCCCCACCATTATACCAGTATGATCTAAAGTCAGCTCTGCAATTATAAAGACAGGAACGTGTAAAATAAGGAACACTGTAAATTAATGTTGCAGTACACTCATGTTTTCATTCCATCCTCCCCTTTGGTTTGGCAGTGAACCTGCCTTGGATCTGACAGTGAGTTCTAGGGTGCATTTATGCCCCCTTTTTGCAGATATCACTAACTAAGACCTCTGTATCTAAGGTCCCTGGCTTCAAGGCACCTATCTTCATACTCAGTGGGGATCAACTTTGCTGTGTAGTAGGAGGTGACCAGAAAAACGCAGTCTGTCTAAAATATCTCCCCTTCTTCCTAGAATTGCCAGCAGAACTGCTCTTTTGGATTAAAGATCTAGTTGGAGGTCTTGGCTGTGGCAATTAAATGAATTCTTAACATACACCTGTTGGCAGGGCACGGTGGCTCATGCCTGTAATCCCAGCACTTTGGGAGGCTAAGGTGGGTGGATCACCTGAGCTCAGGGGTTCGAGACCAGTCTGGCCAACATGGTGAAACCCCATCTCTACTAAAAATATAAAAATTAGCTGAACGTGGTGGCAGGTACCTATAATCCCAGGTACTCGGAGGCTGAGGCAGGAGAATTGGTTGAACCCAGAGGCGGAGGTTGCAGTGAGTGGAGATGGTACCACTGCACTCCAGCCTGGGGGACAAGAGTGAGACTTCATCTCATAAAAAAAAAAATGTACCTGTTAGCTGAGGAGAGAGGTGAGATTAGTTCCTTCCCATTAACACCTTAACTCCCAGGTACACATTCACATGGATTAGTGTGTGATAATCTTGGTGTAACAGCACAGGCCCCAAAGAAATTGAACAAAAACAGAGCATTTCAAAAATCTTTACAAACATGAACTGTAAAGATGAACATAGCGTTAGAGAAAGTTGAGAGAAAGAAGTCAGCACAATGTTCTTTATTTTTTATAAACTGTATTTCTTTCAATGCTCACATTTTACTTTTATAATCTGAAAAAATATCATAAAACATGCTTTTTAAACCAATATTCCACATCTTGTGTAACTATTACCATTATTGTGTACTTCCTTACAGTGTGTATATAAATGTTTGTATACAGTTGGGATCTGTTTGTGATACATTTCCTTTTGCAACTTAACATTGCCAAGGCACTTTGCCAGTTCTCATAGTTATTTAATTGGCTGCTAATAACTCAAGTAGATGAACCTTAATTTATTTAGAATCCCCTATTGTAGAATATATTGGTCGTTCCTAACTTTTCAGTATAAATAACTCGGTGGTGCACATTTCTACGCATATACTGTCCCTCTTCTCCTCCTCCCATTCTGAATGACAGGGCTGGCGGGAGTCGGGGTTGCTTTGAAGGGTCCTGGGGATGTCCTTCGTCCAAGCTCATGTCATTCCTAATTTTGTTTAATCACCCCTTCCTCCCACTCCCGCACATACCCAACGTAGAAATGGCTGGGCAAAAAGCCAACATCTGGTGACCAGACCAGGAAAGGGGCCAGGAGCTGGGGACCGGGTGGGAAGAGGTGGAGGGTCCTAGCGAATCCCACCTACCCTCCACCCTGCGCCGCAGCTCTGGGGGCTTCCTTGCCCAGGACTGGTTTCAGGCCAGCCGGCGACTCGCAAGGCCAGTTGCATGGCCAGGCTGCTGACTTTTCCAAAACGCGAGGGACAGTCCGAAGAGTTCTGGGGCCCATTAGCCCAAAGAGCTGCGGGTGCGGGTCGGTTGAGGGAAGAAAATGTGCGCGCGGCCTGAGTCTAGACTTCTGATACCCGCTCCCCCCCGGGGCTGGATCCGCGACCCTCCGCTGGTCGCCCGACTCGCTGAGCCTCAGTTTCCTTCCCTGTGAAATGGGGATAATTGTGAAGCTGAGGAGATAACTTGAGCAAAGCACTCTGAGCAGCGCCGGGCACCGAGTAAGGGCTCCCTAAACGCTGACCAACCCGCGGCTGGGGAAAATTGAGGCTCGGGGCCATCCCGTCCAAGTGTTTTGCCGAGGCCCCAGGGCTTGGCTAGGGGTCCACGCGGGGTGTGAACGGAACGGAGTCGCTCGCAGCCCAGCAGCCAGGGGCTCCGCGAGGATCGAGGGGAGGAAACTCACCTTCTTGGCCCCCGGGCGTCTGGCAGGTGCCATGGTGCGGCGGCTCTGCGGGCGCTGGGTCACCGGGCGCGCGGCCGTCCAGGAGCCCGCCCCCCGCCCGGGGGAGGGTCCGACTGCCGCCCTGCCGGCCCCGCAGCCTCAGGCTGCCCCCTGGTCTCGGAGCAGGCGCCCGCGCCCTCGCCCTCGGCCTCGGCCTAGTCATGCTCCGCCCGGGCGCGCAGCGGCTGCGGGGCGTCCTGCTGCGGAGCTGCCCGCGGCGGGGCTCCCCCGGGCGCCCGCGCTCCATCTGCGGCCGGGAAGGGTGAGTGGGGCCCCCGCCTGCGCAGAGGCTGCGGGGCGGCTGCGGGGTGGGAGCCAGAGGCTGAGGCAGGCTCTGGGGTTAGGAGCGCTCCAGCCTCCAAGAAATGGGCCTTGAGATACCCTCTAGAATTATCAATTGATTATAAAGTGAAACAATATCCAAAGGTTCCCCCTGTAAAGTCTCTCCTGCCCCAATCCCTTGCCCAATCAACAATTGTTAATAGTGCCTTCTGAATCTAACGGTCTCAGCGTAGACAAACGCAGGTCAGTATAGGTTCTTCTTCGGCTTATTGACATCTTGCTTTTTACAATTATCAATGTGTCTTGGAGATTGTTCCATATCAGCACATACTGACTGGCCTTGTTCCTTTTAGTGGCTGCATAGTTTTCCATCCTGTCAATATTCTACACTGTAGCTCAACAGTCTATTCGTTAACATTTAAATGGTTTTTGGTTGTTTATTTCTGCAAATAACCTGCATATGCATCTGTCTTTGAGTACCTATGGAGTCTATCTGTAGCACCAGTTTTTAAAGGTGAACTTTTAGGGAAAGGGTTCTGTGCATCTGAAAGATTGAAAGACAGCAACACATTCTCCAAACGTGTGGCAAGAGTTTGCACGCACCACACCAGTGTGTGTCCATTCCCCACATCCTCCCTGGTGCCCAGAATAGGCCATTTTTTTTTAATCTTTGCTAAATCTGATAGGTAAAAATGGCATCCCCTGTTTTGGTCTGTATTTTAAATATGAGCATTGCTGAGCATCTTTCTTCTTAGGTTTGTAGATTATTCCTAGCTGCTAGGAAAGGCTTGCTTAGCAGCATCACTTAGCGTGCTAATGGGTTGATTCGAATTTTATTTTATATCTTATGACCTGAAATTCTGGAATCAGAAGATCTACTTTGGAGTTCCATCTATCCATTCAACAAATATTTACTGTGTGTTGTGATGTGCTGGGCTTGTCTCTAGTGCTGGGAATACAATAAACACCAAGTCACAGTTCCTGTGCCATGTGTTACACAGAATGTGACCTTACACTTCTGAGTTTCAGTTTCCTCATCTATAAAATGAGGCTACTGATTTTGCTCTATATAACTCAGAGGATTGCTGTGAATGTTAAATAAGAGAATATGAAAGTGCTTTGTAAAGCATCACAAAAATATCTGTAAAAATGATAAATGATGTTTTTTAATCCAGTGCAAAATAAAATGGAAATTTAACAAACAAATTTAAACAAATCTGTTTAAAACTGATTAGACAAATAAAATACAAATTTCGAGAGTATCCAAAAAAATTATATTATGGCAGGGTGTGGTGGCTTATGCCTGTAATCCCAGCACTTTGGGAGGCTGAGTTGGGAAAATTACTTGAGGCCCAGAGTTTGAGACCCAACCTGATCAACATGGTGAAACTGTCTCCACTGAAAATGCAAAAGTTAGCCTGGCATTGTGGTGTGCACCTGTAGTCCCAGATGCTTGGGAGACTGAGATGGGAGAATCGCTTGAACCCAGGAAGCGGAGGCTGCAGTGAGAGCCAAGACTGCATGACTGCACTCCAGCCTGGGCGACAGAGACTCCATCTCACAAACAAAACAAACATACCCAAAATTTGAATTATTTTATTTCAATTGCTTATTATTTATATACTCAATTTCAAACTATCAAAAAATATTTTATTTTGGAAAGCACTTGAACAGCACACGGTCAAGTTGTGCTTGTCATTTCTAATACAGAAGATAGCTGACCTGGGTTTTTTGCATGGATCCTAACTTTTATTTCAAATACTTTCATGACCATCCCCAACTACATTCAGATGGATTTTAAGACAGTAATTCACATAATCAAAAACACTGTACCTAATCTGAAACCTGTTATGGCATGCTGGGCAGAGGAAATACTATATATTTAATAATGCTTTATCATCTGTTGCCAAACAGACGTTCACAGCTCCATTTTGCAAATGAGAAAACTTTGAGAACTTTGTGTAAATTTCTCTAAAATAGCTATTTAATTGGACTGGGGACTCAAACCCAGGTTTTTTGATCTTAAGTTCTCCTTTGTTGTTGTCGTTTCACCTGACCACTGTCCTAAAAGAAATAATTCTTTCTTTTGAACACACACAAAAAGAACCTTTAAGATTATTTTTTTTTTGTCATCACTATAATGGTTTCAACTAAAATACAAGATATTCCCAGTCTACTTAAAAATGGATTTCTGTCCAAAGTAGTTCGGTCATATGTACATTATTTTTTTCTTACACAGCCCACAAACAAACATTAACAGTCATTTAAAGACTGGTGAAACAAAAGTACTGAAACATGTTGTGGCACCAGAAAATAAGGACATGCTCTAAGAATCATATAGCCATGTCAAAAGCATACAGGAGTCAACTTAAAGAACCTCCTGCCAGCGAAATCTAGGACAATTTGGCATTAAAATAAATGAGGACTAGTAATGGATTGTTTCCACTGAAAACAATAAATATCCATAAATTCATATTGATATAAACAACAAACAAACAAGAGTGAAAGAAAAGCGCTTCCTTACTGTAGAATGTCAACTACTAAATATAATAGGAATGATGGGGTTAGGAAACATCAATAGATGTTAA
Source organism: Alouatta palliata (assembly GCA_004027835.1). NCBI lineage: Eukaryota > Metazoa > Chordata > Mammalia > Primates > Atelidae > Alouatta > Alouatta palliata. Next base: position 24,569 of record PVKV010024121.1, on the reverse strand, counting down.
AGCCACTCAGTAGAAGTTGATAAGGACCAGTATATTTACACAGTCTCAGAGTAAGACTTCACATTATTACTTACACAAAGGAAACAATGGTACCTTTACTGGATAAATCTGACAGACACCACCTTAAGCAAGTCATCAGATAGAAACAACACCAATATCGGGACAAACCAACATCATATGCTTCCTCCTTATATGTACTGGGAAGGAGTCAGCATGACTTCCATGATGTTTTTGCCAAAAATGCATAACACAAGTCGCATCATGAGGAAACACCAGACAAACTCACAGTAAGAAGTTCTGGCCAGGCATGGTGGCTCATCCCTGTAATCCCAGCACTTTGGGAGACCAAGGTGAGTGGATCACAAGGTCAGGAGTTCGAGGCCAGCCTGGCCAATGTGGGGAAACCCTGTCTCTACTAAAAATACAAAAATTAGCGGGGCATGGTGGTACACACCTAGTCTCAGCTACTCGGGAGGCTGAGGCAGGAGAATCACTTGAACCTGGGAGGCAGAGGTTGCAGTGAGCTGAGATCACACCACTGCACTCCAGCCTGGGTAACAGAGTGAGACTCTGTCTCAAACAAACAATTAAAAAAAAGAAATGTTCTATAAAATAACTGGCTAGTACTCTTCAAAAATGTCAAGGTCATAAAACACAAAGGAAGTATTAGGAATTGTTCTAAATTAAAGGGGATTAAAGAGACAGAATCCTGGATTTGATCCCTGCCTGGAAAAAAAGTAGCTATAAATACATTATTGGGATAATTTATTAAATTTAAATATGGACTATAGATTAGATGATAGTATATCAGTGTTAACTTCCTTGACTTTGAGAACTTTACGGTCGTTATGTAAGAGAATGTCCTTTTTCTTACAAAACTAGCACAGGAATATTTAGAAGTAACTGGGTATGATACCTGCAATTTACTCTAAAATTCGTATGCACATATAATATACATATTATAATATACGTATATATAGTCATGTGCCTCATAATGATGTTTCAGTCAATGATGGACCACATGTACAATGGTGGTCCCGTAATATTATAATGGAGCTGAAAAATTCCTATCACCTAGTGATATCATAGCTATCGTAATGTCACATGCAACACATTGTTCATGTGTTTTTGTAGTGATGCTGGTTAAACAAACCTACTGTTCTACCGGTCACATGAAGGTATAGCACATGCGATTATGTACAGTACATAATGCTTGACAATGATAATCAATGACTGTGCTACTAGTTTATGTATTTACTACACTGTATTTTTAATCATTATTTTAGAATATACTCTTTCTACTTATAAAATAAGATGTTAACAGTAAAATAGGTTCAGACAGGTCCTTCAGGAGGTATTCCAGAAGAAGGCATTGTTATCGTAAGAGATGACTGCTATGGCAGAGCCCGGTGGTTCACACCAGTAATCCCAGCACTCTGGGAGGCCAAGGCAGGCAGATCACTTGAGGCCAGCAGTTCAAGACCAGCCTGGCTAACATGGTGAAACCCCGTCTGTACTAAAAATACAAAAATTAGCTGGGCATGGTGGTACATGTCTGTAATGCCAGCTACTCAGGAGTCTGAGGCATGAGAACTGCTTCAACCTGGGAGGTAGAACTTGTAGAGATGGCGCCACAACACTCCAGCCCGGGTGATAGAGACCCTGTTTCAAAAAAAAAAAAAAGAGAAATGACAGCTATGTATATGTTATTGCCCCTGAGATCTTCCAGTGGGATAAGATGCAGAGGTGTGAAGACAGTGATATTGATGATCCTGACCCTGTGTATGCCTAGGCTAATGTGTGTGTTTGTGTCTTAGTTTTGTTTTGTTTTGTTTGTCTTAGTTTTTAATAAGAAAGTTTGAGGCTGGGTGCAGTGGCTCATGCCTGTAATCCCAGCACTTTGGGAGGCCAAGGTAGGAGGATCACTTGAGGTCAGGAGTCTGAGAACAGCCTGGCCAACACGGTGAAACCCCGTCTCTACTAAAAACACAAACGTTAGCTGGGTGTGGTGGTGTGCACCTGTAATCACAGTTATGCAGAAGGCTGAGGCAGAAGAATCGCTTGAACTGGGTAGGCGGAGGTTGCAGTGAGCTAAGATCGAGCCACTCTACTCCAGGCTGGGCAACAGAGTGAGATGCTGTCTTGAAAAAAAAATTGAAAAGTTAAAAAAAGAAGATATTTTAATAGAAAAAAAGTTTCCAGAATAAGGATATAAAGAAAGAAAATATTTCTGTAGAATGAGTTTACATTTTAAACTGTGTTATTACAAAAGTCAAAAAACATTTAAAAGTTTACAAAGTGACAAAGTTACAGCAAGCCGTTAATTTATTATTGAAAAAAGAAAAATATGTTTTAAAATAAAGTTAGTGTAACCTAAGTGTCCAGTGTTTATAAAGTCTACAGTAGTGTACAGTATCTCCTAGGCCTTCACATTCACTCACCACTTACTCAGACTCTTCTAGAGCTACTTCCAGTCCTACAAGCTCCATTCATGGTAAAGTACCCAGACAAGTGTACCATTTTAAATCTTTTTTATTATTACTATTATTTTTTTTTTTGGACAGGTTTGAGTGTAGTGGCACAATCATGGCTCACCGCAGCCTCAACTCAACCTCCTGGGCTCAAGCAACACTCTTACCTCAGCCTCCCAAGTAGCTGAGACTATAGGCATGTACCACCACGTCTGGCTAATTTTTGTATTTTTATAGAGATGGGGTTTCATCATGTTGCCCAGGGTCATCTTGAACTCCTGGGCTCAAGCAACCTTCCCACCTTGGCCTCCCAAAGTGCTGGGATTACAGATATAAGCCACCAAACCCGACCTATTCTCTAGATTCTTTGAAAAAAAAGAAGCTACTGTTTATTTCTTTGGCTATAGTAGCTTCAGCGGACCAGAATCATTATATGGAATGGGGCTCAAATACCCCTCCCCAACCAGGTTGCCTAAGTCACAGTTTAGGCGTTCCAAATTATTAAATCAGTATCATGCAAATCTCAGTCAGTGGGTGTTAAGTATTAGAGAAACCGGTAAGGGGAAGTGCATTAGTCAGGCCAGAACTATAACTACCATCACCAAGTAAAGTTCCCATTTTAACTTTACCTCTTCTAGAGAGGAAAAACCACCCTTATCTGCAGAAACGCAATGGAAAGACAGAGCCGAAACAGTGATAATTGGAGGTGGCTGTGTCGGTGTGAGTCTGGCTTATCACCTGGCCAAAGCAGGGATGAAAGATGTGGTCCTGCTGGAGAAATCAGAACTCACGGCTGGATCTACCTGGCACGCAGTAAGTAAAGCACCCCAAACTGTCCTAAGCTTGGAATTGTGCATGAGTGTAGTCCATTTCCTTCTCATTCGCAACTCCCAACTGTGAGCTCTTTAGAGCTTTCAATAGAGTTGTAGTTTGGTGTACTTCCAGATGACGACCAATATTTATGATGTTTTTATCTTGAACATACGGCTTCTGGATTCAAATCCTGGCTTTGCAAGTTTCTACCCTTGTGACTTTTGGCAAGTTACATAAGTTTCCATTTTCTGAAGTCTTAATATGAATATTAATAGTACTTACCTAATAGGATTGTGATGAAGATTGGGTTGACATGTGTAAAATTATTAAACACATGGTGTTGAATAATATATGTTAGCTTTTGTATGGAAGGATACTGTCTGGGTGAGCCTGGATATGGGCTCAAGATCCTTACCTATACTCCCCTCACTTGCATTTGGTGGTCCTTTTGTTTACTTATGGTTTTAATTTTATTCTTTGAGATGATAGTTTGGCCCCCTGAGGACTTGAATATGAGGACTGCAAATGTGTGGCCTGGCTTTTGCGTTACATAAGGCACAAGACCAAGTCAGTCTTGCATACTTCATAGTATGCATAATACTTCCAGGGCTGTGCCATAATTGATACTGCTGTCACATTGTCAAACCATGGATTTCTGACATCAGCTAAGGATGGGAGAGGAAGTTTTTACAACCGCTGGTGCAGTTTTCTTTCGGGCAGCATTGGCCTCTGCTCATCATCCCGTTTCATCATTAGCCTTCCTATGCTGAGAACAGATAACAAGAGGGAGCCCTGCTTTAAGGGGCTTTTTGACATCTAGCATGTGCTCAAAGCACAGGATGGAGAGTCTAACATGAAAAGGGTTGCCTGCTTCCAGCTGAATCTGGAGGAGAGTGCTGCCCAGACATAAACCCGAAGTTCTTACCCTTGTGGAGCTCACATTCTGGTGGGACAGACAGAAAACACCCATCAGTGCTAGAGAGAAATCACCATGAAGAAAAGTAAAATACAGTCCAGAGTGCAACATGATGGAGGAGGAGGAGGAGAAGGAGGTGCTAGGGAGGATGTTTCAAAGAGGTGACCTGCCAACAGATACCAGGGAGCAATGAGCCAGGGGCCATGAGGCAATTCAGGAAAGAGCATTTAGTAGTAGGGAAATTTAAGCAAGTGGAAATATCCTTCGGGGGAGGGCTTACACCCTCTCACCACTTCTGAATTGTTACTGAGTACATACACTTTAATGTTTGAATGACTTATTTGCTCACTTATATACTGATTTAATGTGCCCTGCATTTTATTTTATTAGTATGATTATTATCATTATTTTTTGAGACAGGGTCTCTCTCTGTTGCCCAGGCTGGAGTGCAGTGGTACAATCATAGCTCACTATAAGCACAAACTCCTGGGCTCAAGCGATCCTCCCAAGTAGCTAGGACTATATAGGTGCACGCTACCATGTCCAGCTATTTTCTTAATGTTTTTAGAAATGGAGTCTCACTCTGTTGCCCAGGTTGGTCCTGAACTCCTGGCCGCAAATGATCCTCCAGTCTCAGCTTCCCAAGACTTTAGAAGTACAGGCGTGAGCCATTGCAACTGGCCCGGCCTGCATTTTAGAATAAGATAAAGGATTTCTTGGGATTTTATTTCTTAGATGTCCCATGAATAAAAAGCAACATACCCTTAATCTAAAAGTTAACTATGCAAAATAATTTTTCTTAAAAGAATATCAAAGTGAGTGGGGAAAGGCATTATCCTGCTTTGCACACAAGGTATTAGGCTGTGGTTTACAGAATGAGGATCCATGCAGTGTAAGTTCAAGGTGGAATCAGATATTGGAAGCCAGTTTATTTGGCCCCCATGGAATAAAAGAGAGTTGTCTTAGGAAGTTGATTCTACGTTTTTTTTTTTTTTTTTTTTTTTTTTTTTTGTGCAAGTCAAAGAGGCCTCCCTCTGAGCAGCAGCATGAAGAAATCCAAACATATTAGGTGTTTTGTTGTTGTTGTTGTTGTTTTTTGTTTGTGTTTTGAGACAGAGTCTCACTCTGTCATCCAGGCTGGAGTGCAGTGGCGCGATCATGACTCACTGCAGCCTCAACCTACAGGGCTCAAGTAATTCTCCCCCATCAGCACAGGTACGCACCACCACACCTTGCTAATTTTTAAAATTTTTTGTAGAGACAGGATCTCCCTACATTGTCCAGGCTGGTCTCAAACTCCTGGGCTCGAGGAGTCCTCCCACTTCAGCCTCCCAAAGTGCTGAGATATAGGCTTGAGCCACTGAGCCTGGCCATATTAGAAATTTTTAACACAGAGATATTTGTGGAGTAGATATGAGAATAAGGAATGTTGCAGAGCCAGCTAAGGGGGACAGATTATCAGAATAAGGGCCGTTTCCCTGAAGCATGATATGTGCTCCATGAGAGAAATGTCTGGAGAGTGCAGGAATAAAATGCTTGGAGAGGAAGGCACAGCCTGCAAAATGAATCTTCTGAATGGAATCACAAATCCATAAATCCTAAGGTTTTAACAAGACTGCTTTGTCAGCTCACGATACTCCCAATAGTATAGGGCATTTCATATGGATGCAGGGAAACAAGAGAAGATGGAGTAAGGAGGTTTGGAGCTTGGGATCCCCAGAAGGGGATGCCCCTGGGGATGGTACTAAAGCAGATGTTTGGGTTGCTGAGGACTAAAGATTCAGGATGATCCATTTGGGGTGTAGGAAGATGATATAAGAACTTTTCCATTTGTTTTTGTCTGCAAATGTAAGAAAGAATTAAGCTTTACTGATATTTATAAATAGCCCTCACATTTAATGTGGACCATGTGTTGTGTATGACTTCAAGGTTGACTAAGTGGGAAGTTGGCACTTCATGTGGGGGGTGTCCTCATTCTTTCCCTTGTCTTCCATATACTATGACATAGCATAGGTTTCACGCTATAGAATATCATCATTGTGATTAGTTTTATAGAAACAGTGCTTTAAATAATATAATGTGGATGGGGGATCCCAAGATGGCCAAATAAGAGCTAACTCCGGAAATCAGCTCCCAGCGACAGAGACACAGAAGCCAAGTGGTCTCCACAATTCCAAATGAGGTACCAGGTTCATTTTATGGGTCTGGTTGGACAGTGGGTATAAACCAAATAGGGCAAGTTGAGGCTCAGCGGGGCACTGCCCCACCCAGGAGGTGTGTGCAACCAACCAGAGGACCAGGGGATCTCCCCCTCTAGAACTTCGATTTGGATACAGTGCTCCACCCAAGCCCTCAACAACTCACAGAACAGGAAATCTTTGCTGGGCTGAAAAACCTTAGTGAGTTGCCTGAACAGGGCAGAACAGCAACTTCCACCAGTGCCGGGGGCTGTCAGCATAGATCTAGGTGGAAGCACTGGCTGACCCTGAGGAAGCCAAAAAGCCAGCGGAGCTATGTGCCCTCAGTAAGAAGGGGAACTGAATGCAGGGAAACAGCCCAAAGGGCAGGACGTTTCCTCTCCGCCCCTGCACACAGCCCAGCAGGCTAAAAAACTCTCACTCCAGAGTTACGCACCCAGAACATCAGTTAGAGAGCAACCAGGAATTATCCAGCTCAGCGAGGGGAAGGGAAGCCACCATTGCAGAAGCCAGCCTAATTTTCCTGAGTAAATGAAAGACGCAGCAGCTCCACTGAATCTGTGGCAACCCAGCAGCACCTCTGCAGGCAGACAAAGGAAAGGCTGCCTCCCCAAGCAGCTACCTGAGATCAAAACTATATGAATCCAATGAGATGGGAACAAACCAGCACAAGAAGAATGAAACCATCAAAAACCAGAAGGTCTCTCCCCCACCACAAGATCACAACTCCTCAACGGCAAGGGAACAAAGCAGTATGGAGAACAAATTTGACAAATTAACAGAAGCAGGCTTCAGAAGGTGGGTAATAACAAACTTACCTGAGTTAAAGGAACATGTTCTATCCCAATACAAAGAAACTAAAAACCTTGAAAAAAGGTTAGATGAAATGCTAACTAGAATAACCAGCTTAGAGATGAACATAAACAACTTGACGGAGCTGAAAAACACAGCACAAGAACTTCACGAAACATACACAAGTTTCAATAGCCAAATAGATCAAGCAGAAGAAAGGATATCAGAGACTGAAGAACAACTCAGTGAAATAAAACGAGAAGGCAAGAAAAGAGAACAAAGAGTGAAAAGAAGTGAACAAAGCCTTCAAGAAATATGGGATTACGTGAAAAGATCTAATCTACGCCTGATCAGTGTACTAAAAGATGACGGGGAGAATGAATCCAAGCTGGAAAACACTCTCAGGATATTATCCAGGAGAACTTCCTAACCTAGCAAGGCAGTCCAACATTCAAATACAGGAAATACAGAGAACACCACAACAATACTCCTCTAGAAGAGCAACGCCAAGGCACATAATCATCAGGTTCACCAGGGTTGAAATGAAGGAAAAAATACTAAGGGCAGCCAGACAGAAAGGTCAGGTTAAGGTCAAGCCAACCCTACAAGCCAGAAGAGAGTGGAGGCTTGTAGGGTTCAACATCCTTAAAGAAAAGAACTTTCAACCCAGAATTTCATACACAGCCAAACTAAGCTTCATAAGTGATGGAGAAATGAAATCCTTTACAGACAAGCAATTACTGAGAGATTTTGTCACTACCAGACCTGCCCTACAAGAGCTCCTGAAGGAAGCACTAAACACAGAAAGGATAAACTAGTACCAGCCACTGCAAAAAAGAACCAAACGGTAAAGACCAACTACACAATGAAGAAATTATGCCAACCAAAGGGCAAAACAACCAACCAGTAATAAAATGGCAGGACCAAATTCACACATAACAATATTAACATTAAATATAAATGGACTAAATGCCCCAATCAAAAGACACAGACTGGCAATTTGGATAAAAAGCCAAAAATCATTGGTGTGTTGTATTTAGGAGACCCATCGCATGTGCAAAGACACACATAGAATCAAAATAAAGGGATGGAAGAAGATTTACCAAGCAAATGGAGAGCAAAAAAAAAAAAAAAAAAAAAAAAAAAA
>PVKV010024121.1:0-16132 GCA_004027835.1 Alouatta palliata | reverse complement strand
ACATAATAGTAAAAGGATCAATACAACAAGAAGAGCTAACTATTCTAAATATATATGCACCCAATGCAGGAGCACCCAATACATAAAGCAAGTCCTTAATGACCTACGAAGAGACTTAGACTCCCGGACAATAATAGTGGGAGACTTTAACACTCCACCATCAATATTAGACAGATCAACAAGACAGAAAATCAACAAGGAATTCCAGGACTTGAATGCAGACCTGGACCAAGCAAACTTAATAGACATTTATAGAACTCTTAACCCCAAAACCACAGAATATACGTTCTTCTCAGCACCACATCACACCTACTCTCAAATCGACCACATAATTGGAAGTAAATCACTCCAAAGCAAATGCAAAAGAATGGAAATCATAACAAACAGTCTCTCAGACCACAGTGCAATCAAATTAGAACTCAGGATTAAGAAACTAACTCAAAACTGCAAAACTTCATGGAAAATGAACAACTGGCTCCCAAATGTAGACTGGATAAACAATGAAATGAAGGCAGAAATAAAGATGTTCTTCGAAACCAATGAGAACGAAGACATAACATACCAGAATGTCTGGGACACATTTAAAGCAGTGTCTAGAGGGAAATTCATAGCAATAAATGCCCATATAAGGAGCAAGGAAAGATCTGAAATCGACACCCTATCATTCAAATTGAAAGACTTAGAGGCACAAGATCAAAACAACTCAAAAGCTAGCAGAAGACAAGAAATAACTAAGATCAGAGCAGAACTGAAAGAGATAGAAACACAGAAAAACCAAAAAATCAACAAATCCAGTAGTTGGTTTTTTGAAAAGATCAACAAAATAGGTAGACCACTAGCCAGAATAATAAAAAAGAAAAGAGAGAAGAATCAAATAGATGCAATAAAAAATGATAAAGGGGATATCACCATTGATTCCACAGAAATACAAACTACCATCAGAGAATTCTACAAACAACTCTATGCACACAAACCAGTAAATCTGGAAGAAATGGATAAATTCCTGGACACTTGCACTCTCCCAAGACTAAACCAGAAAGAAGCTGAATCCTGAATAGACCAATAACAAGGGCTGAAGTTGAGACAGGAATCAATAGCCTACCAACTAAAAAAAAAGCCCAGGTCCAGACGGGTTTACAGCCAAATTCTACCAGACATACAAAGAGGAGCTGGTACCATTCCTTCTGAAACTATTCCAAACAATCCAAAAAGAGGGAATCCTCCCCAACTCATTTTATGAGACCAACTTCATCCTAATACCAAAACCAGGCAGAGACGCAACTAAAAAAGAAACTTCAAGCCAATATCCATGATGAACATTGATGCAAAAATCTTCAATAAAATACTGGCAAACAGAATGCAATAGCAAATCAAAAAGCTTATTCATCATGATCGAGTAGGCTTCATCCCAGGGATGCAAGGCTGGTTCAGCATACACAAGTCTATAAATGTAATCCATCACATAAACAGAACCAAAGACAAAAACCACATGATAATCTCAATAGATGCAGAGAAGGCCTTCAACAAAATTCAACAGCCCTTTATGCTAAAAACTCTCAATAAACTAGGTATCGATGGTAAGTATCACAAAATAATTGAAGCTATTTACCACAAACCCACAGCCAATATCGTACTGATGGGCAAAACTGGAAGCAGAAGACACTTTGCAATCTGACACAAGACAAGGATGCCATCTCTCACCACTCCTATTCAATATAGCATGGGAAGTTCTAACCAGAGCAATCAGGCAAGAAAAAGAAATAAAGGGTATTCAGTTAGGAAAAGAGGAAGCCAAATTGTCTCTATTTGCAGACGACATGATTGTATATTTAGAAGACCCCATCATCTCAGCCCAAAGTCTCCTGAAACTGATAAGCAATTTCAGCAAAGTCTCAGGATACTAAATCAATGTGCAGAAATAACAAGCATTTCTATACACCAATAACAGACAAGGAGCCAAATCAAAAGTGAACTCCCATTCACAACTGCTACAAAGAGAATAAAATACCTAGGAATACAACTAACAAAGGATGTAAAGCACCTTTTCAAGGAGAACTACAAACCACTGCTCAATGAAATAGGAGAGGACACAAACAGATGGAAACACATTCCATGCTCATGGTTGGGAAGAATCAACAGCATGAAAATGGCCATACTGCCTAAAGTAATTTATAGATTCAATGCTATCCCCATCAAGCTACCAATGACCTTCTTCACAGAACTGGAAAAAACCACCTTAAACTTCATATGGAACCAAAAGAGAGCCTGCATAGCCAAAACAATCCTAAGCAAAAAGAACAAAGCTGGAGACATCATGCTGCCTGACTTCAAACTATACTACAAGGCCACAGTAATCAAACCAGCAGGTACTGGTACCATAACAGAGACATAGACCAATGGAACAGAACAGAGGCCTCAGAAGTAACACCACACATCTACAACCATCTGATCTTTGACAAACCTGAGAAAAACAAGCAATGGGGAAAGGATTCCCTGTTTAATAAATGGTGTTGGGAAAACTGGCTAGCAATGTGCAGAAAGCAGAAACTGGACCCCTTCCTGACACCTTACACTAAAATTAACTCCAGATAGATTGAAGAGCTAAACATAAGACCTAACACCATAAAAACCCTAGAAGAAAACCTAGGCAAAACTCCTCAGGACATAGGCATAGGCAAGGACTTCATGGCTAAAACACCAAAAGCAATGGCAACAAAAGCCAAAATAGACAAATGGAATCTAATTAAACTCCAGAGCTTCTGTACAGCAAAGGAAACAATCATTAGAGCGAACCAGAAACCAACAGAATGGGACAAAATTTTTGCAATCTACCCATCTGACAAAGGGCTAATATCCAGAATCTACAGAGAACTAAAACAAATTTATAAGAAAAAAACAAACAAACCCGTTCAAAAGTGGGTGAAGGATATTAACAGACACTTTACAAAAGAAGACATCTATGAGGCCAACAAACATGAAAAAATGCTCATCATCACTGATCATTAGAGAAATGCAAATCAAAACTACATTTAGATACCATCTCACACCAGTTAGAATGGCGATCATTAAAAAATCTGGAGACAACAGATGCTGGAGAGGATGTGGAGAAATAGGAACACTTTTACACTGTTGGTGGGAGTGTAAATTAGTTCGACCATTGTGGAAGACAGTGTGGCGATTCCTCAAGGACCTAGAAATAGAAATTCCATTTGACCCAGCAATCCCATTACTGGGTATATACCCAAAGAATTATAAATTGTTCTATTATAAAGACACGTGCACACGAATGTTCACTGCAGCACAGTTTACAATAGCAAAGACCTGGAACCAACCCAAATGTCCATCAATGATAGACTGGATAAAGAAAATGTGGCACATACACACGATGGTATACAATGCAGCCATAAAAAATGATGAGTTCATGTCCTTCATAGGGACATAGATGAATCTGGAATCCATCATTCTTAGCAAACTGACACAAGAACAGAAAACCAAACACCACATGTTATCACTCATAGGCGGGTGTTGAACAATTAGAACACATGGACACAGGGAGGGGAGCATCACACACTGCAGTCAGTTTTGGGGGGCTAGGGGAGGGACAGTGGGGAGTGGGGAGGGTGGGGAGGGATAATGTGGGGAGAAATACCAGATATAGATAATGGGGGGATGAAGGCAGCAGACCACCTTGTCATGTAAGTACCTATGCAACAATTCTGCATGATCTGCACATGTACTCCAGAACCTAAAGTACAATAAAAAATATGTATAATGTATATACACATATATATAGTATATGTGTGTGTATATGTGTATATATATATAGTATATACACGTATATACTATATATATGTATATATATAATATATATACACACTATATATATATTATATATATACATATATAGTATATACACGTATATACTATATATATGTATATATATAATATATATACACACTATATATATATTATATATATACACACTATATATATATTATATATATACACACACATATATACATATATACTATATATATGTATATATATACTTTTATATATATATATATAAAATGTGTGATGAAAGGGAGGGGTGAACTTTAGAGTGTCGTATTACATAGAGTTTTGTTGGTTATCTACTAGCAGTAATTAAAAGAGTTGTGAATGCAAATGGCTGCCAGTAATTTCTACATAGCAGATTATATAGTTAAAAAATAGATGCAGCCTGTCCCTTCACAGTAAAAGTGATGCTTTCAGTAAGTGAGAAATAATTGCCTTTTGCAAAATAGTCTTGTTGGGAAGAGACCATTTTGAAAAGGGATGCTTTGGAAATGTTGATATTGTCAGATTTTCTGCCCCAAAATGATATGCATCACGTAGGAAAACTCTCATGTATGTGAGAAATAAATTTTTAGCCCATTTAAATTTTTTCTAAATGAGGAGTTTCAATAGGATTTGTTCCCATTTACTTAAAATACAAAAAAATGCAATACCTTCCAACAACTGGCAGACATGAGAACATGAAATGTCATAGTGAAATGTGAAGAGAAACCTTCATATGGGTATTGACTGAGGTGGAGGAAGGGGTGTCAGGATGTGGAGACACAGCCAATCGCGTGCTTCTTTCACCTGGGTCTTTACATCACTGAGTGGTGTCTTCTACAGCTGGTAAAAGCAGTCTCAAAATAACATAAAACCAGAACAAGGCCTTCACATTGCTGTATTACAGATGTTAATGTAGCATAGATATTTAAGTAATGAAATGTATTAATCACATAGCTCTCGCTAAAATGTTCTTAATAAGTTTCATATTCAAAAGCTTTTCTACACAATACATAAAAAAAAGTTTTGAGTTCTTCACTTATTCTAAGTTGTTTTGGGTGTTTATGATGTCTATTAATATTTATATATCACATGTAAGGAAAGAAATATACACATTTTAGTGGTGATGTTCAAAACTTTGTATTGGGTGTAAATGTATGAGTGAAAGATTTGGAGCCACTGGAATACAGGATGGTTTGAGATCGGTCACTGGGCTTTTTGAGGTAGTAGAGGCTTCTGAGAGCAGGGAGGATTGTTAAAGAGACAGGGGAAGCACTAGTTAGCATCCGTTATGCTGCCCATTATTTAGCATCCAGTGATGAATTTTCTAACTCTATCATTCCTTACGCTTATTAATTGTCAGTATAAGGAAGAGCTTTTTCTTCTCCTCTACTTATTTATTTATTTATATCAACAAAGATTTATAAATTCTGAATTTGTTAAGAATTTATAAATGAAGAGTTATTATAAGAATTCATAAAGGGTTATAAAAAGAATCTATAAATAAAGCATTGGTAATTCTTAATGATATATCTCTGTTTTATCTTCCCTCCCTTATCTTCTCCACCAGCTACAATCACTTTCTCCAAATGATAGCTAAACCCCTTTCCTATGCCTTCTGTGACCTTTCTGGCATTTTCTCTTTACTTAGTTTCATAATTACTATGTGTTTGGTACTCAATCATTTACCCTTGATTTAAATGTTTCATTATGAATGTTTCATAACCTCAGTGAGACTATAAAATCCTGAGTGATAAGAACAATGCATTTTTCCTTCTTTCAAATTTCTCATTTAATATGTTCTTGTTGAAGTCACAGAAGAGAAAAACACTGTGCTATCTTTATATTCAAGCTTGGCACTTAACAATAGATACCACATGCAATGTCACTTTCAAATAATTTAAATGGAAGCACTAATCTGGGTGGCCCCAAATTTTAAACACAGATTTTAAAAAGTCAATATATAAACAAAAGGGTATAAAAATTAAGTAATTTTATGTCTGAGTGAGAAAATTGAGTCCATATTTTACTTCTGACTACTGTAGCAGCAGGGAAAAGAAGATAGTGTCAATTGTTTGGTAGAAATAGGTATACAGTTGCAGTAAGGGAGACTAACTTTTCCTTGACCACAGATTTCTAAAAGAATTTGTTACCCACACAATGTACATTGGGCTAAATGTCTTCAGTAAGAGTTTTTTTTTAAATGAACCAATGTGACCTTTTCAAATGAAAGAGAATTAACTTAAAATTTCTGGAGTGAGGAAGAAGAGGATTGTGTAGTGTAGATAGATAGTTTTCCAGTGGTCTAGCTTAACTCAAATATAAAGCTTAGAGGATCTTGAGGAGTGAATGGGGATCAGTACCCTAGGCCAGTGCTTGTGATGATCAGATTTCTCAATATAGTTACATACAGGAGATATATTGAAGACAAAATAGGGATCACTAGCAGATACCTGAAGGCCAGGGATTCTCTATTATTGAACCAGAAAAGTTGGTATGCACACTGGATACCAACACATAGAAGAAGCAGAGCATGTTTAACCGTGAAGTGGAAGAGCCTGACTTACAGTTGCTTTGTAATGGAATCCCTTCTCTACTTCCACATGGAGCTGTGCTACTGGATGACCTATAAGCTGGGGCAGGATTTCTCTTAAAAAAAAAAAAAAAAAAAAAGCCATGGATATGTCCAGATGCTTGAACAAGTGCTAGATGGAAGTCCCAGGGTTTTGGTTATAAAGGATGACTGACAAACTTTAATGGAGTATTTGAGTTCAAGAGGACCAAATGCCCACCACTGCCATAGGAGTACCTTATAAATACCCCTAAGTAGATTTTATTGTGAACAGATTGTGTTCTGATGAGCTTTCCAGAATAAATTAGCTGCCCAGTGAGGGCCCAGACACTTGAGAGAAAGCTGCTTCATATAATTGCTTAGAATTCTTTGTCTGGATTCCACATTGCATCTGCCAGATTTGAGAAAAGGGATTTTAGTGTAGCTAGTATTTAGATACTTTTCTCTGAGACTAATCAATCAGTATTTATTCAACAAAGATTTGTGATGTATCACCTATGTGCACATCAAACAGGTTAAGCTTTGACAAAAGTCTGTTCACCTATTCATCAGGATCCAGTGGTAAGGAATTTTCTAATTCTTAAATTTTGCAATTTCGGGAAAGGGACAGGAGGGCTGCTCCATTTAAGAGAAGGGTAGAGACTGGGTCAAAGAAGATTTTATGTTAGTCCATGGTCCTTCTTCTTAAGGTAACACACGTATGTTTTGTTGGATTTAGTCCACATCATATGCCATTCCCCCATACTTTTTTTTTTTGACACAGTCTCCCTCTGTCACCCAGGCTGGAGTGCAATGGCATGATCTCAGTTCACTGCAGCCTCTGCCTCCCAGGTTCAAGCGATTCTCCTACCTCAGCCTCCCAAGTAGCTGGGATTAAGGTGCCCACCACCATGCCTGGCTAAATTTTTGTATTTTCAGAAGAGACGGGGTTTCTCCATGTTCGCCAGGCTGGTCTCGAACTCCTGACCTCAGGTAATCTACCCGCCTCGGCCTCCCAGAATGCTGGGATTACAGGCGTGAGCCACTGTGCCCGGCCTCCCACATATTCTTCTTAATAGCATGTCGTCCTAAACCATCCTTCTAAATCATCCCATTTTTGAATCTCTATACAACTCTATCCATGTTAACTTTCAGACACTTAGCATGTATGTTTGTTGGCTAGCTCTCACTTTACTCACATAGTTCGCATTGCTTCTTAAAACCTGTCATGAGCCTGATGCTCCCGTGTGCACAGACTGGTGCCGATGTGTTCTCATCCCAAAGGGCTGGCTGGTGTTTCTCAGTTTCTTTCCAGCATTAAATTGTTGCTTAACAGATAAACTGTCAACATTTTGAGAATGTCAATTTTTTTCAGTATTTCTTTTCCTCTTTGCTTTTAAGGCAGGTTTAACAACTTATTTTCATCCTGGAATAAACTTGAAGAAAATACATTATGATAGCATCAAACTTTATGAGAAACTGGAAGAAGAAACTGGGCAGGTAAATGCATTTAACTTGAAACTGTTAGGTCGGCCTCTCAGAAACATGTAAGATTTCCAGAGGATTTTGATGTGACGTTGTGTATAGCTGTGTGAGTGCTTAAATATGATGAGAGTTTAAGGTAAGAACCTCTAGAGTTTGCTTAACTTCATTTTAACCTCTAGAATTTGCTCAACTTAATTTCTCAAAGTATATTATTCGTATCATAAAAAACCATTCTTTATTTTTTAAATGAAGAAAGAATAAAAAGCAGCTTTCAAAAGTGTCTTTAGCCAGTTGCTATGTCTAGAAACTAAGAAAGTAGAGTCTTTCAGCAATCTTATTGCGCAGGATCTGACAACGATATGTGCCAGATTGTCACATGCCTTCGAATATTGTCACATGCCTTCGAACAGTACTTCATAAAAGCCCCTCACTTTCATTTTTATCCCTTCTCATATTTACTCATACCCTCAAGATAAAATGGCAGGCAAAAGAGTATCCTTAGGCTAAGACTGAGGTCTGCTCACATTTTCCATGCCACTTCCCTTGCTAAACCATCCAATGGCTCCCCACAGTCTACTGGACAAAGCCAAAGGATTAGCATGGCCTTAGGAACATGACCTTTGTCAGCTGACCTCTGCCTGCTGTCCCAACAGTTTCTTTTGCCACTCTTCCCTCTGCTTATCTGCTTCAGCTACTCTCAATAACATATAGTTTTGGAATGTGCTGAGCTGTCTCAAATCACTGCTTTTTGTTTGTGTTGTGTTCTGTTTTCTGCTGCTTCCTCTGAAACAGCATCCCCCCTGGCCCCATCTTTAGCATCCACCTTCTCTGGGGTCATCCCCTTTGAGAAGCCTTCCTTGACTTTTCCTGCCTGCTAAGCAGGTCAAAGCTGGAGGTCCCATCTCCTGGTTCTCAGAGCATTTGTGCACACCTCTCTTGTAACTCGAATCTCTCTCTATTGTAATTGTTGATTTACTTGTTGGTCCTCCCTGCAGATGATGACTAACTTCAGGGCAAGGGCTATATCTTTTATCTCTGTAACTGAGTGCTTGGCAAACTGAAGGACTTCAATAAATGTCAAATGAATATTTAATTCAATTCAGACAATCTACGCATTGCAACATTTTGATTCTATGTAATTTCTCCATAAATTTTTTTCTTTCTCTTTTTCATATGAATGTTTTCACTCTGAATATTAACCCTCATTTCATGCTACTGTAATTTTGCTATTAGTTGTCTGTCTTCAGCTTCGGGGTGTAAAGGCCATTTAGGCAGAGTCTTTGCCTGTCTTGTTCACCCCGACATCTGTGGCGCTTAGAATAGTGCCTGGCACCGAAGAGGCACTTAGTAAAGACAGTAGTTGCTGAATGAGTGTCTTTTAATAAAGTGCAAATATTTTAATAGCTATTTCTTTCACTCATAATAAATCTTTTTGTACAGCTGCATTTTCATTTTACTGGAGCAGAGCCATGTTTGAGTACCAAATAATGACTTATTTATATGCTTTTATTGGACTTATTGTCACAGGTGGTGGGATTCCATCGGCCAGGTAGTATCAGACTTGCTACAACCCCTGTAAGGGTAGACGAATTTAAATATCAAATGACTCGGACTGGCTGGCATGCAACAGAACAGTATATCATTGAACCTGAAAAAATTCAAGAGATGTTCCCTTTACTCAACATGAATACGGTATTTATCTGAAGAGCATTTTTACCATTTGTTGACTTAAGTTAAAATTAGAAAAAGTTATTAAGAAGAATAACTAAAACCAGAAAACTTTGTACACACATTTTAAATGTGGCAAGATCATATGATTAATTTTGGAATTTGAGTAATTTAAATGATATATAAAAAGGTAATGACAAATCTTGTTAGTTTTTCACCTTTGACAACTGATTAAGCATTTTCAATACCTTTCCATTATTGTGTCCTCCAGATGTAAGGGTTTTCATACACAAACCTTCTGTTTGAGAACTGCAGAGAGAATGATAACCTGATATGATAAATGCCTAGAAAGACTGTGGTATTAAAATATTTTAAAAATCAAATTAAGAAATACCATGGTACATTGTGCTACAAACATCACCTAGCTTATAGCTATACTTCCCTTATAGACTCTGTGCCAGGTATGGATCTAGATTTATATCACATTTGCCTGAGAGAATCTACTTGACGTGAAATTTAGTGTTTTTTCCTGCTGGGTAATAATTCTTTTTGAATAACAATAAAAATGACTAACACTACAGCACATATTTATGCACCAGTTACCATGCTAAGTCCTTACATGCATAATTTCATATATTCTTCACAATAATATTATGAGGTAGGCCAGGTGCCATGGCCCACTCCCGTAATCCCAGCATGTGGTAAGGCCAAGGTGGGGGAATTGCTTGAGGCCAGGAGTTCAAGATCAGCTTGAGCAACATAGTGAGACCTCGTCTCTACACACACACACACACACACACACCACACAGAAACACACAATTAGCTGAGTGTGGGGTAGTAGGACTCCATCTGTAGTCCTAGCTACTTGGGAGGCTGAGGCAGGAAGATCTCTTGAGCCCAGAAGTTCGAGGTTACACTGAGCTATGATTACACTACTGCACTCCAGCCTAGGCAATGAAGTGGGAGCCTATTTCTAAAATTTAAAAGATAAAAATAAAAAAATTATATCTATATCTATCTTATGAGGGATATATTACTGTTAAACAGGAAATGTAGCTAGACAGTTTACATAGCAGGCCCAAGCTCATTCACTAGAAAGAGCTGGAGTGGAGATTTGACCCCAGGCTCTCTGACTCCCTGGCATTATACGTACTGCCCAAATGTATTCGATGGGGCTGTTGGGGGATGCTTATTTCCTTGCTGGTGACCACCGCAGTAGTTCCAGTCTCTGAGGGTTCATGTCATTGACCTGGGTGCTAGGGTTGTTTGCGCTTGTGAGTCTTCACAGGCTGCTGGCCCTCCCTTGTCTGTAGTTGTGTGTGACACCAGTGTAATGGCAGATTGGCACTGCACTGCATTGTCTGCATTGAAATTTTACCTTCACTACCAGTAAGGATATACTTATATTTGTTTATATGTCAATCCTGAATGCTTTGCTGGAACTCCTCACTATCATAAATTTTTCTCAAGGGCATTCATTAAGCAATGGGAATATATGTGAAGGGCATGCTCTGCATCTGGGACAGGGTACCAAACCAAACAGATGTGGGATTGCTACAACAAGGTCGTATCCATTATAAAACACCAGTGTGACATCTGGAAGTCTTTAGAAATGTGAATTCCCTTAAATTAAAAAGTCCCTTGCACAGACCTATAATAAATGAAAGGATTGAATTCGTAACCAAAAACTTCCCACAAAGAAAAGCCCAGGCCTGGATGACTTCACTGGTTAATTTTACCAGATATTTAGAGAAGACTTAATACCAGTCTTTCACAAACTCTTCCAAAATAGAAGAAAAGTGAATGCCTCTCAACTCATTCTATGAGACCAGTATTGCCCTGATAACAAAATCAGACAAAGGCATTCCAAAAAAAGAAAGACTGGTATCACTTATGAACACAGATACAAAAATCCTCAACAAAATACTAGCAAACTGAATTCAGCAACATATAAAACAGATTATACAGTATGACCAAATGGAATATATTCCAGGAATGCAGGGTTGGTTTAACTTCTAAAAATTAATATAACAATACCACATTAATAGAATAAAGGACAAAACCACACAATTATTTCAATAGATACAGAAGAGACATTTGACAAAAGCTCCTTGCTTGTATTTGGTGCTAAGCCAATTTTTGTTGACTAGATGAAACCTCTGTATAGTACTTCACTGATCATTCTATCAACCCATCTCATCTGAGTTTCATTCTTCTTTGTTTTCCCTGCAGTACCTTGCCTGAAGCCCTAACACAAAGTAGATATTCAAGAATTAGTTGTTGAATGATTGAATCAAACATAAATTTCCTGACACCAGATATATTAACTTGTGAATTTATTAACAGTATTAAATAATTAAATATAAATTATAATTGATATATCAGTTAGAATTAGATTTGGCTTCAAATGTCAGAAACCAAAATAAGAAGGCATAAAAAAAGAAATTTATTTCTTTTCCTTTTTAGCAGTCTAGGACTTGAATGGTGGCTTTTTTTCATGAAGTCTTCAGGGACCCAGTCACTTGTCAGATCAAGAAACACTTTTAAAGCTCAGTTTTACTAAAAGTTTGCTAGCAGGATATATTTTTACTGAGTAATAAGTATATATTTGTTTGAATATTGACTCTGCTATGATTGATTCAGGTTTTAGCTGGATTGTATAATCCTGGAGATGGTCACATTGATCCTTATTCTCTAACTATGGCCCTGGCTGCTGGAGCTAGGAAATATGGTGCCCTTTTAAAATATCCCGCACCAGTAACTTCTCTGAAACTCAGGTCAGATGGAACATGGGATGTTGAAACACCACAGGGGTCTGTGAGTGCAAATAGAATTGTGAATGCTGCAGGTAAGCATATCGTTTTTTTGAAATTTGTGTTTTTTTTTAAGTGCCAAAGAAAGATGTTTAGCCATAATGTTTCATACTGTGGATGTTGTAAAGCACTGTGATGCTCCCAAGTTAAACATTTTGTCTAAGTTACAAAGCCCTCCCTCCATCACTTTGCTGTTGGTGGATGCATTATCACTCTGTTCTTGGTTACCCATAAAAAGTTGCTGGTTTTCTACATTCTGCATTTTATTTTGCTCCAGATTGTGTTTTTCCAAATTATGCTTCTTTTTCCTTCTTATGTTCACTGTTTCTCTATATTAATAACCGAATTCTATTGTTGAAATTCGTAAGCATCCTCTTGGTTTCCAATTTGCTTTTTAGGGCAGATTTGATGACTTGTGTTCTCTCTCATCAATTTCTGAAGACTTTTGACTCTAGTCAAAAACTTTTTAAACACTTTTCCTTCTAGAACATTATTAAACATATTTCATAATCTTCTCTTTTGGTTGTTCGGATACAGTTTGGCCTCAGAGTAGTGAAGCCAAAAGGAATATTTGGGATAATCCAACAACACACTCATTTTCCATTTGCAGAGGCAAGGTCCAAAACGGTCATATTGCTTGACCAAGCAGCAGGCAGAGCTCCTTATGTCAGAGCCAGGGCTGGGATCTGGGCCTTTTGATTCTTGAGTTAATACACTTTCTAACAGGTTGATTGCATGTTAAGTCATTTTCAACTATCCCACATGCAAAATAAACTATAGTGAAAATGCTTGTATAGTCTAAACTGCGATAATAGTTTATATTTTTCTATAAATATAAAACCTAAAATTAGCATAAGGCAGTGACTGGGTTTCTTTGAGTTCTTGCTTAAATTATAAAATGAAAACAATCTTTATTATTTATCAGATCAAATGATATCCCTTGAGGACAAGCCAGAAACCCATATCCTTATGATTCTTTCCTCTGTATTGTAATTTTTGATTGATATTATTTTTAGCAAAGCATTTTTAGTAGTCCTAGAAAAAAGTCATGGCTTCAATAGTTAAGCGTCTAAAGTAGTTACTTCTGAATTTCTCTCACCCATGCCTCCTATTTGAAAAGCATAAAAATCTCATGCTTTCTTTAACATAATTAGAAATTTGCAATAATATAAAGTGACCTGGCTAAAAAATAAGAGCAGTGGCACAAAACAGCATTGCTTTGTTTTTGAGCCTCACTTTCAGTCTCCATCTGACACTCTCTCAATGTCCTTAGGCATCTCTGGTCTAAATTCTGTCAGAAAAGTTAAGGCAATGAACTAATTCAGACTTTTTTTCTAAGCAGCAAGGATTCTTTGTTATTTTGCAACTTTTTCTATAGTCCCATGAATTCAGGCCCTAAAAACATTTGACTGTTTTCATCATGATAGCAAATACTAAAGTAATATGTTGAGACTTCCATATCCAGTGCTTGTAGCAGATTGCTAATCAACTGCCATACTCATTTCAGATGGGCTTGGACAAAGCCCCACCGTTTTTCTCAACACAGTATTTTAGGCAATCGTACATTCTTAACTGACATTTTGAGAAATAACATAGAAGACCTTAATTTAGTACATTTATCCATTGTTTTCCTAAACTAGACAAACACATGTACATAATGAATTGTCATTGTAATCCATTTTTTTTTTTAAACCACATACTTTAACAAATAAGGAATCACTGAAGAGGAAGATAGAATGATCTCTAAAGAGATCTGACTGAAACCTGTTACTCTGGTTACCAGATGAAGCTTTCTCTGTAGCTGTGAAATCTTGTGGGGTGATGGGGTGCAGGAGGGCAGGGGCAAGAGGTCCTTGAGAACAGCTTTCTCATGCTGGCCTGGAAAACAAGTCCCTGAAGTTACGCCAGTGTAGTGCTGCATAGAGTGGTAATGCCTCCGTTTTTCTTTGTTCTTGTGCGTTTTGCCTAGCCACTTCTACTCCCTGTTCCTGGTAACTCCAGGAACCTCCTTGCTGAAACTTGTGGGAAGTAGTCTATCTCAGTTCTTTATCTCATTCACATCAGATCTCTGCTCCCTAATCTTTTTTTTTTTCTTTTTCTCTTCCATCTCTTTTCTTCCACTGGGCAAAAGTTACCAAGAAAATCTAACTGATTACAAATTAGTAGTCCATAGGACGTGTAGAGGGCCGTGTGTGTGTGTGTGTGTGTGTGTGTGTGTGTGTGTGTTTAATTATCTGTAAGTCCGTTTTCAAAAATTCCTTCCTTAAAGGATAGAAGATCCCCCAAAGGGGGATCTCAGTAATTAAGAACAAAACTTTGGATATGCTCCCTTCTAGAACTGAAGCTAACAAAGATAAATTTTACGAATAAAAGTAACCATCTGCAGAAGGCATCATGCTATAATAAAATGAGTGGACAGTGTGTGGCTGGTGGAATGTTTCCCACAGTTTCTCAGTGTGACCAGGGTATCTCCCAAATTCAGGCGAGGCCCTGAGACCAGCACTGAAATCTGATTCAAGGAACCAGGATATGGACTTGGAAATACAACCAAAATGAAAAAGATGTAAAGGCTGCTGGGTCTGCAGCGTATCCATAAAAAAAAAAAAAAAAAAAAATGTCTATGAGTAAAAATTTGTCAGATGATGTGTTTCCGGCATTGTCTATGGCAGTGGTGCTCTGTGGCCCAGGGACATAGGCATTGCCAGCTGAGTGACTTAGGCAAGTTACTTTGTAAAATGGGGATAATAGTCCCCATCTTGAAAAGTTATTATGGGTAGTAAATAAGCTAATAATGTAAAGTACCCAGAGCAGGGCTCACCAGGTAGAAAGCACTACAAAAATTAGGTATAATAATTATTATGATTATTGCAATTATTTCCTTGATATTCCATACCTTAGTCTGGGAGACACTAGCATCAGGTTATGATAGCTTCCTGGTACCAGACTTAAGACTGCTCAACTCCTTTGTTTTCTAATTTACTAGCAGAGTGGGTGCAGAATGTAGCACCCACTGTGCTGGTCAATTGACTTCCCAAAGAGCCTGGTTATCAAGCTCGTGTGCATAACAATCATCTTGGGAAGTTTTTTCCCAAGCTTCAAATGGATTCTAAGTCAGGTGGTCTGGGCAGTGACTCAGAAGCTGCATTTTAAATAACTACTCCAGGTACTGTACTGTCTGTACCAGATGATTTGCAAGAAAATCTTTGAAAAAACACTATTGTACAGGTGTTTCTACAGAAGAGAGTATATAATGACTGTATTCTTGAGCCAGCAGAACTAGGGAAGTTTCTGACGCTCCCGACCTCTTGATGGGCAGTAGTCTAAGTTGCCTTTAGTTACTGAAGCTTTCCAAATTGGTTTCACTCTACCCTTTCCCTCAGGTGCAGCTCAGGGACATGGGCAGGTGCTAGTTATTCTGATGCAGGCTTTTCTACACATAGTGCTGAACATTTTTCTTTACCTCGTTTCCAGTTGACTCAGTAAGTCTGAGATAACTTTGTAAAATTTACTTAAGAATTTCCCTAAGATGGCGAATCAGAAATGTGATTGGGTTGTGCTGACATGAAGCTTGGTGTTCAGCCAAAAAGAATTGCTTAATTTTGCCTGATGCTCTGCGTCAAAGCATGAAGCCGTCATTGTCATCATACAAGCCATCTAGTAGAAGTAAACCTGTCCGTGAACCTTCACCCTGCATTTTAACCTCATTTTTATTAATCACTGCATTTTAAAAAAAATGAAAGCCGGCCGGGCGCGGTGGCTCACGCCTGTAATCCCAGCACTTTGGGAGGCCGAGGCA
>PVKV010024120.1:0-32013 GCA_004027835.1 Alouatta palliata | reverse complement strand
TTTTTTTTTTTTTTTTTTTTTTTTTTTTAGATGGAGTTTCGCTCTGTCCCCCAGGCTGGAGGGCAATGGCGCCATCTCGGCTCACCGAAACCTCTGCCTCCGAGGTTCAAGCGATTCTCCTGCCTCAGCCTCCTGAGTAGCTGAGATTACAGGTGCATGCCACCACGCCCACCTAGTTTTTTTTTTTTTTGTATTTTTAGTAGAGACGGGGTTTCACCATGTTGGCCAGGCTGGTCTTGAACTGCTGTCCTCAGGTGATCTACGCCTCCTTCGGGCTCTCAAAGTGCTGGGATTACAGGCACTGCACCCAGCCAGAAATTTTGATATTGACTCACTGTTCCCTGAGTCTCTCTTCATGTTTTTAAACAAATCTTTATTGTTTCCGCTCTTCAGAGTAGCTGATTTCTACTGATGTAGCTTTAAATTGATTATTTATTCTGTTATCTCTCCTACTCAATTGAACCCAGTAAATTTTTCTTTTAGATGTTATACTTTTTAGTCCTTTAGTCCATATTTGGTTACCTCTCTCTCTCTCTCGCTCTCTCGCTCGCTCGCTCTCTCTCACGCACACACACACACACACACACACACACACACACACAGACGTACACACTCAGTGAAAATATATCTATTTCCATAAATTTCAGGAATCCATACGTATCTCATAAAACATGGTTATAATAACTGCTTTTTAAGTCTTTGATAATTTCTGGTTTTGTCATCTGTTTATGTTTTTCCCCTTCAAATCGGTGAGATTCTCCTTTTTCTTTTGGATTATGTTCTAGCTATTTCATATCATGTTGTGGATCTCTAGGTTCTGTTAAAATTCTGCAAAGAATGTTGGGTGGGTGGGGGTGTGTGTGTGTGTTTGCTGTCAACAAACCCAGTTAGGTTTAGAATCCCACTCTGATCTCACCCTCTAGGTGCTGTGGTTATAAAGTCAAGTTCAGTTTCCACACTCAGTGATATGTTTTTTAGATCTGTACTATGTATATACCACACTGAGGTTAATCTGGGCATAGTTAATAGTTTATATAACAGCCTGTGTTGTGTTTGTTTAGATCTGTTCCATGCATATGAAGCCGAAGACTTGGTGCACCTATGAGTCCAGGACTTGAGTTTTTGTGCAAACAGAATTAGTGAATGAACCTGTTTAGCTTCCTCTTCTTTCTCTTTTTAATTTTCTCTACAATGTCCACATCCCAGAATTTCCTTTTCTTAGTTCATCTATTGGAAAGAACTATTTATTTCAGAGTTTTGGTCCCTGTTCTCTTGTACATCTGTGTGCAACTGGGCCTGCTCTATAGACAATATAGTAATTAAAAAGAGAGAAAAAATAATAGTTTCCTAACATACATTATTTGATTCTCAGGAGACCATTTTGTTGATTTCTCTGGCCAGAGGGGTGGACTTTTTTCTCTGGATTTCACATACTCACGCTTTTGTTTTTACTGGGGTAGTGTAGCTAGCAAAGGGATTAATCTCAAGTCAAAGCTGGAAATTAAAGAAAAAAAAACAGGAAACTTGCCAGTGATTTTTGTTTTTCACATTTTGACTTATCTCCCCAATTATCCTGTTATTGCTTATTTTTACGTCTTCTGTTAGCTGTGCTTCATATTGTGCTCAGTTTACAGTTTTACTTAGTGAAGGACATAGGCTGTAGTGGGCCAACTCCATCTTGATTAGCACTGAAAGTAAATAATGCAATTTTAAAGGACCTATGAGAGATTCAGATAATTAAATCTAGTGAAGTATATGAATTTGAATCTTAGAGTTTCTATTGAAATCAATTTGGGACTCATATATAAGTATATGGTAATTACAGTTATAGGAATGAGCTAGAGTACCCAGTTGCTGAATATAGATGGATAAGAAGAGAGCAGAATCTTGGTGCCAGCAACATTTAGATAACATTTGAAGAAAGGGGTGCATACAATCAGGCTAAAAGGAAATGAGAGATATTTGTGCATTACCAGTAAATCACAGAGTATGAATTCTTAACACCTAGAATATTGAATGCTACAGAAGCTAAGAAAAATAAAGCTTTATAAAGGAAGAAATTGTTATAAGTTTGAAATTCTACCCAGATATCAAGAAGCATGTCATCTGAAAAGTATCTATTTGATTTAGGGACAAATATAGCATTGGTGACCTTGAGAAAAGCAGTTTAAGTGAAGTTTTGTGTGCCAAATAACAGTGATTTGACTGATGAGAGGGAGGTGAACTAAATGCTACCAGTTTAGGCAACACAAACAAGAAATTTGTCTGTAAAAGGAAGGAGCTAGGGTAGCAGGGCAAGTTGCTTTTGGAGAGAGTGAGATATTTTTCTAGTTTTATTTTAGTAGATTTTTATATTCCTGAACTGGCTGTGGTCTTAGTATAGTACCTTAAAATGCCAATGAGAAAAACAACAGTAAATAAGAAAAGGTTAGAGGCAGAGAACAAAGATAAAATAACATAAAGAATGAAATCCCTGAGATGATGGTAGAAAGAGAGAGCATAAGCACAGGTGGAAGTATTAGTTAAGAATGAACAAATGCCAGTTCTTCAGAATAGCACTGAAAGCTTTTCCCCAGAGTTCCCAGTGGGATTTCTTGACTATGTTCTCTTTTCCACCTTCTTACTGGTTTCTTCTGGGAGCCCTTGTCTAATGAATTACTAGCATATAAATTCTCATTCCAGAGTCTGCTTCTGGGGAATCCAACCCAAAACCCCTAAATTTATCTGGTCCTGATTTCAAACTTTTTACAGGATTCCAGACTCATCTATCCAAATGCCTGTTTCATATTTCCACTTAAAAAATAGTATCTAAAACTTAGTATGTTTGTATTATTAGTTCATAGTCACACTGCAATAAAGAAATATCAGAGACTGGGTAATGAAAAGGGTTACATGACTCACAGTTTCACATGGCAGGGGAAGCCTCAGGAAACTTATAATGGCAGAAGGGGAAGGGGAAGCAGGCACTTTCTTCACAAGGCATCAGGAGAGAGAACTGCAAAAAGGAAAATGACAGAGGTTTACAAAATTATCAGATCTTGCGAGAAATCACTCACTATCATGAGAACAGCATGGGGAAAATCGCCCCCATGATTCAATCACCTCCCTCCCTGGACACGTGGGGGTTACAGGTCTCTCCCTTGACATGTGGAGATTACAATTCGAGATGAGATTTGGGTGGGGATACAGAGCCAAACCATGTCAGTGCTCAAATAGAACTGTTGTATTTTGTTTTGTTTTTTAGTGCTGTTCTTCTTTCGGTCTTTCTCCTTTTGGTAAATGGAAATATAACTTCCTCAAGACAAATAATCATCTTTAATTTCTCCCTTCCCCTTAACCTATAACAAATTAACAAATAGAGTTGACTGAGAGTTCCAGAATGTGTTAAACTCCATACAAATACTTTCATCTGTACTGCTACCACTCTTGCCAATCCCCATTACCTTCGTCCTGTACTATTCCAATAATCATCTAACTGATTATTTAATTTGTGGCTCCCTCTAATCTAATTAATAGAATCTTAGCCAGAGAATTTTTTGTAAATGTATCTCAAATGATGTCCTGTACTACTTAGAAAACCTTCAGTGGTTTCCTGTTTGACTTAAAGGAAAATCTCTACTAATTATTACATCTACATGCAGGGAGATATGAAAACTTGTAACAATAGGTGTATAATGAACATTCACCCAACAGAAGATATATTTGTCATAATGTGTATTGCTGAATCAGTACTTAATCTTGCATATTAGCGTGTCTAAAAGGCTCTACAAAACTATTCTCTCCCTCACTTATTCTGGCCAATCCTACACTCCAAATGTTCTCTTTTTCCAGAATCTTTTCCTGGCTTACTCCCCCTTGTTGTTCAGGTACTATCTCGGAAATTACATACTCAATGAGATCTTTTCTGATCAAATCAACATCAAGTCCATACCTAACCCAAGTAGTCACTATCATATCTGTTTGTTCCATTTTTTTCATAGGACTGAAAAATATGTAAAATTATTTGGTACATTTACCTATTTTAAACTCCCAAATTTAACTTTATCAAGAACAGAAATTTTATTTTGTCTTCTCACCAAGGTATCTACAAAACTAAGGAGAGTGCCTGACATGTGGCAGATATTCAGTACTCACTGGTTAAATGATTGAGTACATGAATAAATAAATGTAATGATAGATGAATAAAAGAAGTGGCTACACAAACTAGAAAGAAAATTGGAAAGTAAATTAGATTAATTAACTATCATTTTTATTTCTTGCTCACCAATGAGTTGCAGACCTGTATATCCAAAAGCTTATTAGAATGCTCAAAGGCAGCTAATTCTGGATATAAATTCATTCTTCTACCTTGAGGTATTTCTCTTTTATTTCCTGTCATGACAAATGAGGTATACTCATTCTATCACCTTGTGCAATATAGTTTAAAAAGTGGGTTCTGAACTTAAATCTAATGGGTCCAAAACCCATTGCTGCCACTTATTATTCAAGGGGAAATTATGTAACCTCCCTGTTATTCAATTTTCTATACTACAAAATAGTGATAATGAAAATGCCTGCTTCATAAATTCGTTGGAAGGATTATATGAGTTAATTTATATAATCCCTTGGTACTATACCTGGTAAAGAGAAAGCACTCTCTAAGTCATAGGCATTAGCATTTGCCAAGCAACAAATATGAAAATAATCCTATATCTCTCTAGGTCTTGCCCTGTCTGATAGGAACATAGTATCTGCAAATTTTGCTATCCTACATCTCTCGAATTCTAACTCTAATTCCCATTCATGTCTACACCACGTCTTGACTATTTACCACACAAGAACATTTTAACTACTCCTCTATTTTTTCAGCATCCTCTTTCGTCTCCATTTTAATGCTAATGATCTTGCTAATACAAAAACTGATATGTAATATCCCTGTGTATAATGTCTCAGCAGCTTTCTATAGCTTCCAAGACAAAACCTAAACCAAGCATCAAGAAAAGCACGTTATTTATCATTACTTCCTTCTGGGAAATCTATTCTTCAGCCACACTGAAGGGTTCAAAATTGATGCTAGGTGTGGTATTAAAAGTGGGGATATTATTTAAGCTTCTTAACTAATTTCCAGCTTTTCTTATGTTCTTGAGTCTTTTATTATACTGTTCACTGCTTGGAAGGGAAGCACTCTCTTGACTTTCTCTATTTTCTCTTTTTCCTTTGAATACCTTTATCTTTATTTATTTATTATTTAATTACTATTTGTTTAATCTTTTTTTTTCTATTTTCATTTTAGAATAGGGGGAGGAGGGTACATGTGCAGGTTCATTACCAAGGCATATTATATGATGCTGAGGTTTGGATTACAAATGAATCCAACACTCACCTTTTATCTTTCAAAGTAGCCTTTACAATTGATGCAAGTTCTCATAAACTTTTTAATGAATAACTTAGTAATGAACAAAAACTAGTAAAGGCCTATTTCATGCCAGAGTACTTGTGGTTATTATTACCTCAGTATTGCAAATATCCTCCAAACTGGGTTTCTTTTGCTAGGCCTCCTTTTGTTTGTCCCAGAAAATCCTACCTTTGACTTAAAATTTAAGCCCATGGTCTTTTGATGGCTAAGATAATTCATGTTTCCAAGTAAGTTTTCTTTTTCCAAACACTTTTAATTTTATGTATTTATATTCGTTCCTCCTAACACCTGAAATTGTCACTTTGCTAACTTCTAAAATATCATTTTCAAGTTCTTATATTAATTTTTGTGACTGTTAAACTTGGAGTAGAAAATACTGATGTTTGAATGGCTACATAATAGTTTATTTACAGTTTATGCAGACTTTAATGAGTAAGAAAATTATTATAGTAGCATTACAGGTAGACCCTTCCTTTTTTTTTGTTAAGTAGGAAACAAGCAATGATGATAATTTAAGTATAGTTGGTTACATCCAGACTAATTATGTCGTTTTTCATTATATTTCTGAAAAATAAAACTAATGAAAATAACTTTGTTGTCATGACAGTTCTCTCAACATGTTGAGTCCAATTTCACACCTATTTTTAACAATTTAGGCACATCAACCTGTAAGCTGCAGGCATCATAAGACTAGTAGAATGAGAACACCCCAGTGATAAAAGAATGCATTGCTCTTGGCAACGTCTCATCAATAAGCGAGAATGAGAACATGTTAAGGACCACAGTGTGATACACAGCTCGTAAAGTGGCAAATGTTATGCTGCTAATGTTGAAGAAATTCATTTGTAGACTAGAAACTAGAAACTTTCATTCTCTAATGAAGAATCCTCCCAAGGTAAATTACATAGAACTTTAGAAAAAGAATTAAACTTCTAATTTATCATGAAAATACGTGGACTCTTGAAGTTATGGCAGCAAAAGACCTGCTTTCTTGATACCCTCCTCCATATTATCAAGGAACTTCCATGAAATCATTAAAAACCAGTGAATATTTGCTAACAACGTCTTTGTACTTCCAAACTAATGTTTTCTCTTGGTAGGGGTCTCTCCGGTAAGACCATGAAATAGTTATCATAGAATGCACAAATGGCACATTATCCAAAATATAGGTTCCAGATTGTTTTCTTGGAGTCTAAGGGACTTCACAAAAGTAGCTCCACAGCTGCTCTAGTTAGAGAACTGCTGGGACAAAGCTGAGTAGATGGAACTCCAGTCTGAACCAGTGGTTCTACCAGAATGGCTCTTCTCTTACCTGATTATGTGAGTGATGTTTACATAAACTTTGCAAAATGAATTCCAAGAAGTATTGTGACTGGGATGGGGGATAAGCTATTAAAGTTACCTTATACTTCAATTCCTTAAAATATGTGCATGTATAACTTTTTTTTAAATTTCTTTATTTTACTTTAGGTGCATACTGTATCTGGCATTTCTCCCCATGTTACCCCTCCCTAACCCCCATCCCTCCCCACTCCCCATTGTCTCTCCTACCCCCCCACAACTGTCTCATGTGTGTGATGCTTCTCTCCCTCAGTTCACGTGTTCTTGTTGTTCAACACCCACCTATGAATCAGAACGCATGGTGTTTGGCTTTCTGTTCTTGGGTCAGTTTGCTGAGATGATGGTTTCCAGATTCATCCAAGTCCCTACAAAGGACAGGAACTCATCGTTTTTTACGGCTGTGTAGTATTCCATGGTGTATATGTACCACATTTTCTTTGTCCAGTCTATCATTGATGGGCATTTGGGTTGGTTCTAGGTCTTTGCTATTGTACACAGGGCTGCAGTGAACATACGTGTGCATGTGTCTTTATAGTAGAAAAATTTATAGTCCTTTGGTATATACCCAGTAGTACAATTGCTGGGTCAAATGGAATTTCTATTTCTAGATCCTTGAGGAATCACCACACTGTCTTCCACAATGGTTGAACTAATTTACATTCCCACCAACTGTGTAAGAGTGTTCCTATTTCTCCACATCCTCTCCAGCATCTGTTGTCTCCAGATTTTTTAATGATCCCTGTTGTAACTGGCATGAGATGATAGCTCAGTGTGGTTTTGATTTGCATTTCTCTAATGACCAGTGATGATGAGCATTTTTTCATATGTTTGTCGGCCTCATATATGTCCTCTTTTAAAAAGTGTCTGTTCATATCCTTCACCCACTTTTGAATGGGGTTGTTTGTTTTTTTCTTGTATATCTGTTTTAGTCCTTTGTAGATTCTGGATGTTAGCCCTTTGTCAGATGGGTAGATTGCAAGGATTTTTTTCCCATTCTGTTGGTTGCTGATTCACTCTAATGATGGTTTCTTTTGCTCTACAGAAGCTCTGGAGACTAATTAGATCCCATTTGTCTATTCTGGCTTTTATTGCCATTGCTTTTGTTATTTTAGTCATGACGTCCTTGCCTATGCCTATGTCCTGGATAGTTTTACCTATGTTTTCTTCTAGTGTTTTTATGTTAAATCTTTGATCCATCTGGAATTAATTTTAGTGTAAAGTGACAGGGAGGGGTCCAGTTTCTGCTTTCTGCACATTGCTAGCCAGTTTTCCCAACATCATTTATTAAACATGGAGTCCTTTCCCCATTGCTTGTTTTTACCAGGTTTGTCAAAGATCAGATGGTTGTAGATGTGTGGTGTTTCTTCTGGGGTCTCTGTTCTGTTCCATTGGTCTATATCTCTGTTTTGGTACCAGTGCCATGCTGTTTTGATACCAGTGCCATCCTGTTTTGATTACTGTAGACTTGTAGTATAGTTTGAAGTCTGGCAGTGTGGTGCCTCTGGCTTTGTTCTTTTTGCTTAGGATTGTCTTGGCTATGCGGGGTCTTTTGTGATTCCATATGAAGTTTAAAGTGTTTTTTTCCAGTTCTGTGAAGAAAGTCACTGGTAGCTTGATGGGGATAGCGTTGGATCTATAGATTACTTTGGGCAGTATGAATTCTAAGGCTATTCCAAGTCTTAAATCCACTACTCTCAAGCAAGGTTATTCACGTTTTAATATACTTCAGAAGCCACTTAAAACGCTATCAATTTGAAGGTGTTTATTGGCAAGTAAGCATTTTCTTTTACATTACAAATAGTATATTTCTTTTTAGTCAACATTGCATAATCGAAATTGTACAACTTAATGTAAATGTATTTAGTGTGATTTGGGAGCAGTTATAACTATTTCATAAGCCATCTATATAATATAAAGCTATAGGCAGACACTAATGTTCTGTAATTATATAACAATATAATGCATTTCACAATATAATACATAATCAAACATTTCACAATATAATGCATAATCCTTAAAGTAACTTGAGTGGTTTCTGGTGTGTTATAATTATTCTTTGCTGTAAATATTACATACAAAATTTGTAAGCTCTTTACACCACACTATGTTTTCTTTCTTCCATATCTGGTAGCTATTCTAAATTACATCTCTTTTGTTAAGTGGGAGTATATCACTATCATTTTTCAAAATGATTGTCTGGAGACTTTGGAAATTACCTATACATTGGTATATAGACATATACCTCTGGGTTAAGACTAACATGGTAAGATTCAAGGTGAAGAACAAATCTCAATCGAAATGTATGAAAGGGAGTCACAATCAATTATTAGTGTCATATATGCGTCTACATGTTAAGCATCATGGAAAATTTGAGAGAAATAAATAATATAATATGGCTTCTGCAGTCAAAATCTTACATTTTGTTTAAGGCAATAAGTATTAAACATGAAATAAGGATATGACAATGATATATTCAACTTATCTCTCATTTCCAATATGTCACTCTTTTGAGCTGATGGGCAAAATTATTCATAGGGTGATATGGTTTGGCAGTGTTCCCACCCAAATCTCATCTTGAATTGTAACTACCACAATTCTCTTGTGTCGTAGGAGGAACCCAGTAGAAGGTAATTGAACCATGGGGGCAGGTCTTTCTGGTTCTGTTCTCATGATAGTGAATAAGTCTCATGAGATCTGATGGTTCTAAAAAGGGGAGTTTTCCTGCACAAGCTCTCTCTTCTTTTGTCTGCCACCATGTGAAATGCACCTTTTCACCCTCTGGATGATTGTGAGGCCTCCCCAGTCATGTAGAACTGTAAGTCCAATAAATCTCTTGTAAATTTTTCTTGTAAATTGCCTAGTCTCAGGGATGTCTTTATCAGCAGCATGAAAATGGACTAATACAGTACATTGGTACTAGTAGAGAGGGGCACTGCTGAAAAGATACAGGAAAATGTGGAAGCTATTTTGGAACTGGGTTACAGGGAGAGGTTGGAACAGTTTGGAGGGCTCAGAAGAAGATAGGAAAATATAGGAAAGTTTGAAACTCCCTAGAGACTTGTTGAATAGCTTTGACCAAAATGCTGATAATGATATGGTCAATGAAATCCAGACTAGGGTGGTCTCAGATGGAGATGAGGAACTTGTTGGGAACTAGAGTAAAGCTCTCTTGCTAAGTTTTAGCAAAGAGACTGGTGGCATTTTTGAACCTGCCCTAGAGATGTGTGGAACTTGGAACTTAGGAGAGATGATTTAGGTTTCTGGCAGAAGAAATTTCTGAACAGCAAAGCATTCAAGAGGTGACTTAGGTGCAATTAAAAGCATTCAGTTTTGTAAGGGAAGTAGAGCATTAAAGTTTGAAAAACTTGCAGCCTGACAATGCAGTAGAAAAGAAAATCCAATTTTCTGGGGAGAAATTTAAGCCAGCTGAAGTTTGCATAAGTAACAAGGAGGCAAATGTTAATCCACAAAACAATGGAGAAAATGACTCCAGGGGAAGTCAGAGGTCTTCACAGCAGTACCTCCCATCACAGACCCAGAGGCCTGGAAAGAAACAATGGTTTCATGGGCTGCACCCAGGTTCCCATGCTGTGGACAGCTTGGGACTTGGTGCCCTGTGTTCCAGCCACTCCAGCCATGACTAAAAGGGGTCAATGTAGAGCTAGAGCTATGGCTTCAGAGGGTGCAATCACCAAGCTTGGTAACTTCCATATGGTATTGACACCGCAGGTGGATATAAGAACTGAGGTTTGGGAGAACCTTTGCCTAAATTTCAGATGAGTATGGAAATGCCTGGATGTCCAGGCAGAGGTTTGCAGCAGTGGTGAAGCCCTCATGGAGAACTTCTATTAAGGTAGTCTTGAAGAGAAATTCAAAGTCAGAGCCCCCACACAGAATCTCTTCTGTTGCACCACCTAGTGGAGCTGTAAGAAGAGGGCCACTGTCCTCCAGACACTAGAATGGTAGATCCACTGACAGCTTACATCATGCACCTGGAAAAGCCACAGACACTCAATGCCAGCCTGTGAAAGCAGCTAGGAGTGAGACTGCACCCTGCAAAGTCACAAGAGTTGAGCTGTCTAAGACCATGAGAACCCACCTCTTGCATCAGCATGACCTGGATATGAGACATGCAGCCAAAGGAAATCATTTTGTAGCTTTAAGATTTGACTGTCCTGCTGGATTTTAGACTTACATGGAGCTGGGACCTGTAGCCCCTTTGTTTTGGCCAATTTTTCCCATTTGGAATGGCTATATTTACACAATGTCAGTAGCCCCATTGTATCTAGGAAGTAGCTAATTTACTTTTGGTTTTACAGTCTCATGAGTGGAAGGGACTTGCCTAGTCTCAAATGAGACTTTGGACTATAGACTTTTAATGCTGAAATGAGTTGAGGCTTTTGGGGATTGTTAGAAGGGCATGATTGGTTTTGAAATGTGAGGACATGAGATTTAGGAGTGGTCAGAGGCAGAATTATATGGTTTGGCTATGTCCCCACCCAGCTCTCCTCTTGATATGTAATTCCCACAATTCCCATGTGTTATGGGAGGAACCCAGTAGGAGGTCATTGAATCATGGGATCAGGTCTTTCCTGCACTGTTCTCATGAGAGTGAATAAGTCTCATGAGATCTGATGGTTATAAAATGGGCAGTTTCTCTGCATAAAGTCTCTCTTCTCTTGTCTCTTCTCTTGTGCTCTTCTCTTCATGTGAGATGTGGCTTTCACCTTCTGCCATGGCTGTGTGGCCTCCTTAGCCATGTGGAACTGTAAGTCCAATAACCCTCCTTTTTTTTGAAAATTGCCCAATCTTGTGTATGTCTTTATCAGCAGCATGAAAATGGACTAATACATAGGGTCTACCATGAATTCATGTTACCTGAAATCAATAGGCTCTCAATGCTTTTTTTCAAATATTTTATGCATCTCTTTCCTATAATAGTCCATGTAAAATTGTCTCAAATATTCTGTGCTTATCAATAGATTTTAGTTTTACTCCCCAAAACCATACCATTTGGAGATCAAATATGTATGAATGGGAAAAAACAACCAAGTGCATTCAACAAATATTCCAGTTCACTCCTTAGCTCAAACATACAAAATATTCATTTTCCTCATGTTTATTTGCTTCTCCTGTAGCAGATAGATAGGCCTAATCATCCTGAAGTGAATACTTTCACATGCAACTTATTTATAATTCTTCTCTTCTAAAACTTTGATTCATAATTTTTCTTTTCTTGAGATAGAGTCTCACTCTGTCACCAGGGTGGAGTGCAGTGGCACCATCTCATCTCACTGCAACCTCTGCCTTTCGGGTTCAAGCGATTCTCCTGCCTCAGTCTCCCAAGTAGCTTATGCCACCATGTCCAGCTAATTTTTGTATTTTTAGTAGAGATGGGGTTTCACCAGGTTGACCAGGATGATCTCAATCTCTTGACCTCGTGATCCACCTGCCTTGGCCTCCCAAAGTGCTGGGATTACAGGCATGAACCACTGCACCTAGTCATTCATAATTTTTTTCTGTCACTTACATCCTCCAGGTTCTACCTAACAGCTGCATCCTCCCCTCTTATCAGAAAGCAAGCCCAAGTCTCAACTATAATAAATATAGATAAACAAAAAACAATAACCACCAAAACACCAAAATAAATAAAATTTTTCTTTTTAAAGCAATGACTCTTTCTTATAATCAAATTAAAAACATAATCTACCTGTCAACTCCATTTCATCACCATCACGCTTCATTTTGCACTTTAGGGTCTTCCTTAACCACTATACTGATGATATTCCCATAAAGGTTACCAAGGTCTTGTTAATAATTCTACTAAAACTGTGTTCAAGATAGGTGAAAGCTAAGAGACATGACAATATTTATTTTGCAAGTATCTGCTTTAAGCTATGTAATGCTGTGACAGAAATGAACAGGTCTTAGCACATTAGCCTTTCATAACTGTGCTAAATTGAAAGAAATGAAATTCCTTTATAGATGAAATCCAAGAAAACCGCAAAATAATCAAATCAATGGCTTTTGTCTAATTTTTAATCATTTTATTTTGTATAGCATTTCTGACTGTTGAACCACAACCTTCTCCTTGGAATTTTTTCTTCTATTGAATTTTATGAAAGTACTCACATTTTATCAGTCAGAACAGGATTTAATGGAATAAGCTCATTTGGGAATTGATGCACCAAACTAAAAGTTTTGAAACAGAGTTTAGAGATAGCCATTGGTGGACTAGTAGGCTTAATTTATAGACTGAGAAATCAGGAAAACTGATTGTACAGTAGGGATACAAAGTACAGTGGATACAAGATTAAACAGCGAATCAGAGTTGAGTCAACTGGAAAAGTTGAGTTTCATGGAAAGAGGTTAATCAGTGGGGGATTATCTCAAAATGTATGTTCAGCCTGGAAAGTAGTGGTCAAGAAATAGGCAAATGGTTAAGACGCAAGAAAAACACTCATACTGCATCAGAGAGCAAGGCAGTGGGGAGTCCCATATGTAGGCACAAACCTAGAACTAGAGAAAGAGCTGGCAACCTGGGAATATGCTATCAACAGGAAAACTCAGATTTGAGTTTAAGATCCAGTTTCTTCAGCTGAATACAGGGCCAAAGAGCCCAACTGGCAATTCTTTTCCCCTCTTCTCCCCAACTGGCAAATTTTTAACTTGTATCAGATATATGTTTACTGAGCTCTCAAGGCTGGGCCTAGGGCAAGGCAAACAAGGCACTTGCCTTGGGGACAAAATTTGAGAAGAGGTTAAAAAATTAGATAAAGAAGATGTTAATGTAATATTCTAAATAATCAAAATAATACAAAAATTAATGATGAACAAAATATTACAGTTTTAGACTCTTAGTCTCTTTTAACTTAAACAAAAACAGAGATACAAGATCTTAGGTACCTAGCTGCCAAATAACTGATATAAAACATAAATATTATAAGTGTATAACAAGAAAATAAAATTCTAGATCTGTGAAGAGTAAAAAGCCTTTGAAAGTGAAGCAGAATTTGCTGGCTAGTATAAAAGGCAGTTAATACAGTCATATTTCTTAATTATCTCCACCTACACATAATATGGTAGAGTACGTTTTATTTACCGGATTCTCTCTTGGAGATAGCATTTTATGTTTTGGAAAAGTTATTTTGATGAGTTTCTTGGGGGTATTAGATTTTAAATAACAAAATATGATTCACTGATGCTTGTATGTAAGATGTTTAACCAATAGCCTTTTTCTTTTGAGGACTGAAGGTGGTCTGGGTTACCATTATAAAGTCTGAAGACAGAAGCTAGGTAGACCTGGATTTTCTCTATGTAATTGGTCAGCAGGGGGCAGGTGGAGGATGCATCTGAGAGCATGGGGACCAAAGGCAATAAATCTGAGGACATACTGTCTAGGAGCAAAAAGGGAAATCCTGGTTTTGGGACAATGCAGTAGCATGTTTTCATGAAGTAATTTAATGAAGAAATCTCAGTTATTTTGTCTGTTTTTTGCTATTTGAAGTGCACTGTTATCTGCCTTTTATATGCCCCCTAAAATACTATCAGCATTGCTCATTATGTTTTTACAGAAGTCAGTAATGCATGAAAAATCTTAGGAAGATCAAAATAGAGTACGTAGCTGTTACACATGTAACAAGTATAAAGTGCTATGACACAGATGTTTTGTTGGATATTTTTCATAACATGAAAAAGGGGTGCAGAGAGTGTTTAGAGTTAATATGGTTAAGTTATTCTTATATATCTCCTTCCAATTTTCCATAAAATTATAAGAAAACAGGCAATAGTACTGGGAGCTAAAGAGAAGGTCATTGGCTCTCGTATGGGAAACTTTTTGCTACCTCCATCATGGATGGTGTGAATAATAAAACAATACTTTCTTTGACTGTATCCTTGTGATCTATCCTTCAAAGCAGAGCAAGACAGATATCTTCATAGACATGTATGTATATAGGCAAAGACATTCAAACTCTTCCCTACTGTAAGTTCCTACCTCAGAATACAGTGAGCACATTGGATGGAAAAAGTTATATGCTTACTTCTTATATAGTAAAGACATTTTATGGGACAGAAGAAATAATCTGCTACCTCTTCCCAAAATTGATCTCCTAAGGCATACAACTAGCTGAAAGAGGAGAAATTAACACAGACATATAGAAAGCTTAGTTAGGGGAAAAATTGAAAATAGGACTGAAAACATAAATCTGCTAGAAAAACTAGAAATGGGGCATAGTCTTTCATTTATTAAATGTTCAAAATTGACTGCAAATGCATCAGTACTCTTAACTTAGCATATCTGATTGTAAGTGTCAGAGTAATTCTTTCTTTATTCTTCAGCCCTGGAGAGGTTCATAGATGCTTAGGCAGTGCAGTTGGACTGTACTCATTAACCTGAACTTTGTTTTTATACTGTAACATTGTAAAGGTATTGAGAAAAAGACATGGAAGAGAATAAGCTCATCCCACCTCTCTAAGATATATGTAAGCATGAGGTCCTGTAAAATCTTTTTCCAATTCTAGGCTAAAACCAAACTCAGATAGATAATCACTCAGCGACATTGAAAGATACTGAGAACAAAAGAATTTGATGACAAAAAGGAAGAATACATTCCTGAAAATAATTTCATATATAAACAAAATAAATTTAGTCTTTTT
Source organism: Alouatta palliata (assembly GCA_004027835.1). Classification (NCBI taxonomy): domain Eukaryota; kingdom Metazoa; phylum Chordata; class Mammalia; order Primates; family Atelidae; genus Alouatta; species Alouatta palliata. The sequence continues at coordinate 16,619 of PVKV010024120.1, read as the reverse complement.
TGTCAAAAAATGTTCACAGCTTTTAAATATTAAATGCATAACACAAGATAAAGTGCTAAGATACAATGGAGAAACATACATCAAGTTTTGCAAAGAAATGATTGTGTTCCAAGACTTCTATGTTCAACCACATTGTTGGTTGTGTATGAAGGTGACAATGATGTGACTCAGAACCTGTAATTCCTGTGCATATTTTTAAAGACTGTACTCATAGATTAACCAAATTAGAAGGTAATCAAAGTCAGGAACTCAAGCATAGAAGTAGATTATTCCATTGTATGAGTATAGAATAGAATGAAGGCAATTAGTCTCATATTGCTTAGATTGACTAAACTAAATTACATTGGTCATTGTTGAGAAGCAGCTGTTATATCACTGGTTAAAGCCCAGATTTCGGAACTAGACTGCCTAGGTTCCAGTTGGGCATGAGCCATTACTAGTGATATGTATCAGTTTTCAAATCTGTAAAATGAAAATATTAATAGCACCTACCTCCCTGGATTGTTGTGAAAATCATGTATAAAATTGTATGTATAGCACATAACAAGTGCTTGATAAATGATAGATATTGTTTTTTAGGTTATTTAAATAGTTTTTTAAAATTATTTTAAATACTATTTGATTATTTTGGTATGTTTTTTCATATAGGTGCCATTATTCTCACTGGGCAACTCTTAGAGGTAGAATTTCTAGGCCAGAATATGTGATCATTTCAAAGGCTTTTCATACTAACTCTTAACAGAAAGATAGAGGTAAAAATTAATTTCCCCTATTCCCTTTAAAGATCATTCTTATAATTTTAAAAATGCATATATTAATTAACAGGTAATAATTAATATGCCCTTATTTACACATGCTCATGTTTATACATGAAATTAGTAATTGTGATATTTTTTGTAAAATTAGTAGAAATTTATTTTCTTTTTTTTTTTTTTGAGACAGAGTCTCACTCTGTCACCAGGCGCTAGGCTGGAGTGCAGTGGCACGACCTCAGCTCACTGCAACCTCCGCCGCCCAGGTTCAAGCAATTCTTCTGCCTCAGCCTCCTGAGTAGCTGGGACTACAGATGCGCGCCACCACGCCCGGCTAATTTTTTTTTGTATTTTTAGTAGAGACGGGGTTTCACCATATTGACCAGGATGGTCTCGATCTCTTGACCTAGTGATCCGCCCGCCTCGGCCTCCCAAAGTGCTGGGATTACAGGCGTGAGCCACCGCGCCCGGCCAGAAATTTATTTTCTTTTATAAATTTCCTGTTTCTGAATGATATCTGTATTTCTGTTGGAGTGTTTGTACTTTACTTGATGATGACTAATCCAAAAGTTATTGCTGAAAAAAAGAATTGTATTATTAAAGCCAAAATTGTATACTAATAGATTAAGTACATTACTGTATATTAAATTACAAATATTAAAAAATATTGAGATAAAATGTTTATCCTCTATAGTGAGAAATCATAAACATTATATAGTCTTGACAATAATAATACAAAACAAATATATAATCTAGCAAATCAGAAAACAGAATAATGAGCAAGGAAGCTAAAAACAAAGAAAAACAGAAAATTTGCCGAAAACCTGATGACAGAAGTTTGAACATGTCAGAGATGCCAATAAATTTAAGTAAATTAACCTCATTGAATTGTTAAGTTTATTAGGATGGGCTTTAAAAATAAAATGACTCAAATACACAATAGTTTTTAAACAGAGGCGAAATTAAAATTAAATCTTACAGAGAAAATAAAACTATACCTGCAGTTTAAAGAACATTTGAGAAAGTTTTATAAAAGAGAAAAAACAATGAAAGGGTATTTTTAAGCTATTTTTAAGTGCATAAGTCCAGAAGTTTTCTTTTTAATTTGATACTGGAACAAAAAAAAAACAATTAGATCAAATAGTCTGTATGTATAAACATGCCTATATGAATGTATAAGATTGAATAATCTAATAAAAAATGAATTGTTCAATAAATTTAGTCTTTGCTGAAAAATAAGCTTTGCTGGCTTGCAATTCATACAACAGCAAAATGAATTCCATGTTATTTAAATATTTCAAAGTGAGACATGAAAGCACAATAAACCAGAAGAAAGAAGATGTGAATTAATTGTTCATTGATTCTGGGTGGGAAAGTTTTCCGAAGCTTACAAAGAATGATAAAAATATCAAGGTAAATACCCAAACTTGGCAATGTATAAACAAAAGCATTTAGATGCAAAAAAACACCATAAATAAGTTATTAGGCAATTTAAAATCTAGAAACATATGGGCCACAAATATGATAAATTCTAGGTTAATGCCTTATATAAAGAAGTCATAAAATAGATAGGAAAGCACTGATAAACCAATAAAAAGGCCATGAACAGACAATTCCCCAAAGATCCATCTTCACTGGTAGTGAAAGAGATTAAAATTAAAACAACAATGACATTGTTTCAGTGTAAAATTAGCTGACAATTGTATAATTTGTAATTCTCAATATGACTGAAGAAAAGGTAAAACAGTCACTCTACTGCCCTCCTAGTGAGAGTTCATTACATGAACTTTTATTCATTGGTAAATAGATGTTAAGAATTTTTTTAAATTGCCTCACCTGCCCTGTATTTTCAATATTTTCTAAAAATAATAAAAAAAATTATGTATGTCCAGGCGCTGCGGCTCATTCCTGTAATCCCAACACTTTGGGAGGCAAATACGGTGAAATATGGTGGGAAATATGGTGAAACCCTCTCTCTACAAAAAAATTCAAAAAATTAGCCTGACATGGTGGTTGGCACCTGTAGTCCAAGCTGTCCAGGAGGCTGAGGTAGGAGGAGTGCTTGAACACAGAAGGTTGAGGCTACAGTGACTGGTGATTTTGCCACTACACTCTAGCCTGGGGGACAGAGTGAGACCATGTCGCAAACAAAAAAAAAAAAGTGAGAAAGGAGAAAAATAATTATATATAGATTTATATGTATGACTTTTATATATAATAACATTTGTCAAATTATTTATAAATGAACATATTAGAAACAGTCTCCATAGATTCTTGGTAAGTTGTAGAACATAAATATAAGGGAAAGGGAAAACTATATTCATTAAAATATGTTTGAAACAGTATTTAATGGAATGGACATGGAAAAATTGACAATGGAAATGTTATATGTTTAGTAAAAATATATATATATTTATCTATCTGTAATAGTGTATATATTTGGAGACAAAAATGTAAGAGAATATGCTAATATATGGATCATTAGTTCAAAATGTTAAGTCACTGGTAGTTTGTGTTTTTATTTTTATGCCTTCAGTAATTATTCCTAATGACTATTGCTTTTGTTATCAGAAAAAAGTAGAATAAAATACAAATATCAGGAAAAAAGGTGATATGGGCTGGAGAGCAGACACAGCCCTCAGAGGCCAGGTACCATGATGCTCATGGCTGCCCTCCAGAGCACCTACACAGCTTGTCACTTGCAGCCACTATCACTGCATTCACATCAGAGCCAGAGTGCCAGGTGAGGGCAAGTGCTCATAATCAATATATTTTCCACTCTAAATGTATTTGTTTATAACTCTGTCATTTATTGTTTATGAATGTAATGTGTATATACATTACATATATACATTACACACATTCATAAAGATATATATTTCTTTATACACACACACACACACACCTATATTTCTCTTTTGTTAGCATGTTAGGGAGGGAATGTATACATTACCTGAAGTACTGAGTCAGGGTATCCAGACATGACTAAACATCAGAATTACCTTGGAGAGTTTTAAGTAAAAATAACATACCCAAGTCTTATCCACAGATACCCAAATTCAATAGGTATAGGAGGTGGGAATTGTTTTTAAGACATCATTTTTAAGTCTTTACTGCTTCCTGTGTGTAGAGTCAAGAATCATTGCACATGGAATTTTTAAAAAAAGGATTTTTACTTGCAGCCAAATACTTCAATACTGTGTTCAGTAACTCCTATGCTATTCAGTTAAGCCCCAATGATTATGTCTTGGTTTTCGGGCCAAAATGATGAAATGTTTTAAAGACATTAAAAGCAAATATTTTAATTTTTTTAATGGTATGCTCTTCAATAACATCCAATAATGGCTTTTGGGAGTTTTCAATTAAATCTTTGAGTAACTTTATAAATGTTAACTCACATTTGAGATCAGGGTGCTAGGAACTGCTTTTGGTGTAACAAGTTCTCTTAATTATTAGCAAATATTCTGCAACTTTGTGTATATTGACGTCTCAAATACCTCTAATAGATGATCATCCTTTTCCCCAAGGGTAAGAAGGAGATAATTTAGGAGAGATAAGCCTAGTAAAGACTAGTTTCAGCCAGATTGCATGGATTTCACTGTGAGCCTCACTGTTTATTCACTGAATTTCAATTTCAGGAGTGATGGTGAGAATTTAAAGTGAGGCTCCCTATGAATCTCCAAGTAGAGGATGTACAGTAACTGGTCCTATCCTCCCCTGTGTTTTCCACTTCATCTACCTGGTCCATGCTCCAATACATATAATGCTCTTATTATTTTTCATCATTTCCTGTGGGATGTTTTCTTTGGGTTTCTAGTGAGATCCACCACCATGCTGTATGCTCTGTTTTATGGCAGAACTAAATGAAGCATGCCAGGCAGCATCTGAAAACAATTAAAAATAATTGAAATGAGCTGTGGACTCTACTAGTCTCATTAAGTTTTTTATTTCAGCCTCTACACATTGGGGATTAGATCTGAAACTCCAATCCCTGTGGCCTCCTGCTGGCAGTAGGGATCCCTTTCCCAGGGCGGATAAAGGCCCATCAGTTTCTAACGCTAAAGCTGTGCTCAATACAACCAAGCAGGGAAAAGGCCTGATCACTGCCTAGAGGATTCTGTGGGAGGAGACATCATTCTCCACTAGCTGCCTTTGAGCAGCTGCTTTATGAATTAATAAACATCACTATGAATATGCACACTTCTCTTATTAAGAATCACAAGCACATTAATCAGGCAGCCCACCGCAACTCCAGGTATTAAACTTGGTTTTTCTGTTGTCATTCCTTGAGAAACAGAAAGAGAGAGAGAGAGAGACAGAGTGAGAAAGAGCCAAGCAGCCAGCCAGCCAGAGACAGAAGAGACCGAGAGAAAACCAAAATATTTCAATTATTTCTTTATGTGAGGAGGAAAGACAATAAAAAAAATTAAGTTAGTGAAATTAGACCATATTTCAAAAGTCCTCATTAAGGTAACTTGGATATGATAGCTTAAATATCTTAAAATTGGAAGCCATTTGATGGTTTAGTTACATGAAAATAACACATATTTTTCTACATAACATGTTATCCTTAAAAATACTGTTTCTGAGTAGCAAAACAAACAAACAAACAAACAAACAAACCTTTTTTTCTGTAACCAGAAAGGCCAGGAAAATTCAGCTGTAAGGTAATTATTCTTATTGAGATATTTAACATAATTCAGTGACAGGTATGAGGAAATAAGATTAGCTCTTACCATGAAGAATGACTCAGATGTGAGCTTGGAATAATGTGTGCATAAGAAAGATAAAGGTAGGTATTTTATTAAAGTGATGGTACTTGTGAAGATTATTCTATAGGCAGCACTATGCATTTGCCTGTTTGACACAAAATAGCACTGGGCAGATTCCAAGTACAATTGACCTTTTAATTTTCTCTGTTTCAGAAGGATCTGATTACCCTTAGGCTCATCTTAAAATGTTCTTCTCCTTTCAACTTTAGAACTGATATTACAATTTATTCCAGATGATCATGTTGATGTGGCTAGGAAAATTAGAATCCCTTTAGTTTCTTTGTTTCTGTGAGTAAATTAGCCACAAGGGAAAACAACTTTTTCCAATAGAGGATCTTTTTCAGTTAATAGTGTAAATTCATGGCTGTCCACATCAATTCTACATTAGGCAAAAAGCCCTCCTTCCTACCTCATCTAAGGAAAAACAAGAACCTTCTAGTTTCTTTCCCCATATAAAGCATTTTGTTTATAAATATAATAGCCAGAATTTATTAAACACCTACTATGCACCAGTTATTGTTCTCAGTGACGTACATGCTCTTTCTCATACCAGACAGCAGTCAAGGTAAAACATTATTATCATTTTGATTTTTACATGTAATAAAAGTATAAAGATGAAAAATAATTAACTTATGTAATGTTTAATGGCAGAGCTAGAACTCAGATCCTGACATTTTAGCTCTTGCATTTGTGTTCTTAACTATCGTACCTACTACTTTTATGAATATTGTCCACACTGCACTGGCCTGATTTAGATGCAAAATCCAGCATAGAAGACAGAACAGGACACCCTTGAGGAACTGAAACAAGCTTGAAAATTCTGGAAAAGGGGAAGCATAGATTAAGAGATGAAGACTAAATCAGGGTCTGGAATTCCAAGCATCTTGTGATCCTTGTAAATGAGGATGAACTTTATCCTAAGGCAATGGGAGGCTTTCAGAGAGTTTCAGTCATTTTACATTGAATGGTCAGGCTTGACATTTCAAACAAACACTAACTGTGAACTGATGAGGAGAAGCAGAGAATGGATTAAGAACATGCTATCATGATCCATTCAGAGATACAGATGGCTATGTCTTTTGCCCTGAGCATGCTGGGAGAATATATTTAAACATTATGTGTTGATAGATGAAGTTCTCAGAAATAGTAGTTAACAATATGTATGTGAATTATAGTAGGCCCTAAATACATTTTATTTTCTTCCCTTACATTTTTTCACAAAGATAAGTAAATAAATTTTCTATAATTCTCATATTTAATATATATTCAAGTAAGCAAGTACCAGAAGCCCAGGAAAAGATTATTTGTTGTAGGGGATTTTATTTGAAATGTTATGAGGTCATTTAATATGTATCTTTGATGTATCTGTTTCTACCTATGCAATTCTTCTCCCTCCTAGTCCTATAGCCAACATGACTGTATGTATGTATGACTGTATGAAATTGCAACCCTCTATTGAGGTGAATGTGAAAATGATTTTCAGATGATTATGGCTCTATGTAATTATGTTTCTACCATCATAAATTGCAGATTTATACTATTAAGACAGTTTAAGGAAAGAGAGCAATCAAGAGTAGACGAAATAGCATAAAACAACATTCTCTATATCTTTAAAATCTTTTTTTAATTTTTTTTTTTTTTGCTATTCTTCCACTTGCTCAGAAATACAGAATCTTACCTATGGGTTACAGTCCCTTTTTGAAATTCTAGTATATGGAAGTGACTCCTGTTGCATTAGAAAGAAAATGGAAATTAGAATTTGAGAATTAAAAGATTCAGTAAAGAACAAAGACTAGAGTTTATTTTTATGAAATAGCCTTACTAAGTCCTTAAAGGCTTGATACTTTTTACCTGTTAGCAGAGAGTGAAAAATAACTATAATGTGAATAACTGATGAATTATGTTTTCAAAGGAAGTGATATATGCAAAATTAAGCTGTAGATGCAAACATAGACATAGATATAGATAAAGGTATAAACAATTATATATAAATGTATATAAATGTATATGTGTATAGTTCATTTGTATTTAACAATTTCTATATCTTTACTGTCTCTATATCTATATATGTGTGTCTGTATATAAATGTGTTTGTTTTAAGTGTGCTCTGAATGAAGAGACCATCTAAACAGGCTTTGTGTAAGCAAAAAGGCTGCTTATTCACTGGATGTGAGTCAGCTGAGTCCAAAAAGAGAGTCAGCAGATGGTGGTGGGATAGGAGCTGATTGTATAGGTTTGAGTTAGGCAGTGGAAAATTACAGTTCAGGGTGGTTTTTGCAAGCTGGGGTGGGGGGTGTCACAGGATCCAATGTGACAGGGTTGGCTTATCATTGAGGCAGGAACAATGGCAGAATGTTGCAGGGTCAGTTAATCAGGCACTGCAGGAGCTAGCTACTCTTCTTTTGTAGTTTACCTGTTACCTCAGACTTTCTGGCTCCAGGAGGCCATCTGGAATTGTATGTGTGTGTCACAGGGGTCACCATGGCTTGACTATGGTGTAGTCTATGGTGCAGTCAGTTCAAAGGATTTTATATTTCTGTCTTTATACATAAATAATATAAAGGTAAAAAAATTTTAAAAGGTGGGGCAGCAGTGAAATTTTTGGGGGACAGCATGGAGGGGTGATGGGCAGTGTTTCTCAGGGCTTCTTTGAGTAGGATTGGGGGTGGTGTGGAAACCTAAAAACGGGAAAGATTTTAGACTGCCAAGAGATTTTAGGGGAAGGGGTGATATTGTGGGGTTGTTAGAGGGAGCATTTGCCATATGGACCAATTGGTTATAGCTTGGATACAATTTTGTAGAAATTGAGAGATTACTCAGAAATGATAAGGTCCAAATAAGAGAAGAAGAAGGACAGATATTAAGGGGCCTGCTAATGGAAGGAGCCATGATACCCAGTTAGAGTGGCCAGCTAGGTCTGGAATAATTATTTGACTGGTTATGGAGTTTTGGGCCTTGTCTTTAAGTCTTTTGATGGCATCATATACAAGGGCAGATTGGTTTAGATAAAAGCAGTCTTCTTCATTTAGGAATAGGCAGAGTCCCCCTTTCTTAGCGTCAATAGTTCGAGGCCTTGGTGATTTTGGAGGACAACTGCAGCCAGGGAATTAACTTGGGCTTGGAGAACAGGTAGTGTTTGAGTTATGTCTGAAATGCTGGTGGAAAAATCATTAGAGAGACTGCGGAATGTGGTGGTGGAAGTAGTAAAGCCTGCTATACCTGTCCTGATTGCAGCAGAGGAGACTCCTAATCCTACAAACAAAAGGGGATTAATGGAATGACTCTTTTTTGTCATGTAGGGGTTTCAAGATGGGGCAGGGAGGTGTTCATTTCAATTGGCAAACTGGATTGTGGGAGTGAGAAAAATTAAGGTACAAGTGCCTGTCCAGTTGGTAGGAAGGTAGAAGTAGGTGGAAGATCCACAAAGGAAAAAAAGTCCCTGGCCAAGGCAGAACTGGAATTGTAGACTGGAGAGATGAGAAAGTGATCTGGTATGGGGCTGGTGTCTTGTACCCAGATACCAAGGGAACCAGCAAGGGCTGTGTCTGTTAAAGGCTGTAGTGGGGTTTGATAGGGTAATTGTGTGGAAGGAGAGGTCTTGTTTTCATGGTGTGTGGGAAAGTGTTTGGTATCTGTGACTAACCATTCACTTTCATTAACAAGGTTGGGTATCAGCAGGCAGGAAGAGGAGTCTGGAGGAGAGTCTGATGAACAAGGGGAGGGCAGCCACGGATGGAATGAGAAACAGGGTAAATGCCTACCTAGGAAAAACTTGCTATTGACATTCTTATGAGTGCTAGCAATGAGGGAGGGCCTTTCCATAACACAAAGCTACTATGTTTCTATTTCTTGGTTAAGGTGGGTGACAGGGCCTTGGAGGTGAAGTGTAAAGGAACCCAAAGAGGGTGGGAGGTCTCCTAGGGGAATTCCATTAGGTGATTGCCGGCAAATGCATAAGGGAACGGCAATAGGGATAATTGTTTCTGTGGTTAGTGGTCCAAAAATGAAGGGTGTGGCGTTGATATGATAGGAAAGATTATGTATGTAGGTGTGAAAAAGAGCAGCAGCCTGTTGGTGTGAGATATCTGGGGTGTTTTTGTTGAATATTTCTAGGAAGTAGAGGAGTTCTTCTGGGGGGTACAGGTGGTGGTTGTTGAAGAAAGTCCAGAGAATTTCCCCAGTCAGCTGGTAGGGTGGGGATGGCTTTGTAGGTGGAAAAGGAGAGGAAAATGCATAGCCAGCAATCTCTGCCTAAGGAAGGGTTTGAAATGGTTAGGGAGAATGGGTTAGGTTGGTGGTATGTTAGAGGTAATTAGGGAGGGATAGAGGGTAGCAGAAGAATGGGAATGAGGTTAAGAGTGAGTATAAAAGTAAAGAAGAGGACTTTATCAGGGTGGAAAAATTGGAGAGTTCCCTGACACAGAAGGTCATCTATCTGCTCTAAGAGAGAGTTAAGGGTGGCAGCTTGAGGGTAAAACCATTAAATATCAGCTGTAATTGCTTGGAAGAGAAGTGTATACTGGCAATGTAAACAAGAGCAGGGCATGTCAAATAATAGAAAGAGACTTTCTGAGGTGTGGTTTAAGTAGTAGGGGTGACTGTGTTAAAAAGTGGTGTTAGGAAAAAATGTCTAATGAAAGTAAAAGGTATGTTAGGTTTATATAGGGTTATTCTTCCACTTTGGGGATATAGGTGAGTTTAAGAGAAGCTGTGGAGAGAACTTGCAGCTTCCAGGAGGAGGCAGAGGAGTCAGTCCAATTGATGGACACAGCTTTATCCGGGAATGATGGGCCCACTGGGGAGGGTCTTCTAGACGGACAGCAGTTGGGGTGCTATAGATGACTGGGAAGGGTCCTGTCCACCAAGATTGCAGAGCCGAGGGGTTAGGCTTTTAAGTAGGAATAATCTTGCGGCTAAGGTGTATTCATATAGTCGAGTATCTAGAGTGGGTAAGAGGAAATTAGCAGCCTGGCATACTTCATGTACGGCATGTTGGAGGACTGAAAGATAGTCACCAAAAGGATTGGTGTCTGGAATAAGATTAGGCTCAAGCAGAAAGATGCAGCCATGTAGAAGTTCAAAGGGCCTATACACTGTGGGCTCTTTAGGAGTGGCTTGAATTCTAAGAGCAAGGGGTAGAACTGTCCGGTCTCTTTTAGTTGGAGGCTGAGTTTTGTGAGATGTGTTTTTAAAAGGCCATTGGCTCTTTCTACTTTTCCTAAGGACTGAGGGTGGTATGGGGTGTGAAGATTCCACTGGATGCCAAGGGCGTGGGAGACTGAGTAATTTGGCTAATGAAGGCTGGTCCATTGTCAGATTGTATAGAAGTAGGAAGATCAAATCAAGGGATTATATCAGTTAGGAAAGAAGAGATAACTGTGGTTGCTTTTTCAGACCCTGTAGGAAAGGCTTCAACCCATCCAGTAAAAGTATCAGTCTAGACTAGAAGGTATTTAAATTTGTGGACACAAAGCATATGAGTAAAACCTATTTGCCAGTCTTGTGGTGGGGATATATTCCATGCTTGATGTGTAGGAAAAGGAGGGGGTTTAAGGAAGCCTTGGGGAGTAGTATAGTGGCAGATAGAACATTGAGACTTGATTGTTTTCAGGATAGATTTCCATGATGGAAAGGAAATTAGGGGTTCTAAAAGATGGGTTAGAGGCTTGTATACTATGTGAAAATGATTATGAATGGATGCAAGGATAGAGTGGGCTTGTGAGGGAGGGAGAAGGAATTTTCCATGGTCTAAGAACCACTTGCCTTGAGTAGGAAATAATTGGTAGGTCAAGGTTTCAGAGAGAAAGTAGACAGGAGTAACAGATGAGAAGGAGAAATACTGGCCATGAGGGGCAGGTACTGGAGTGTTAGCTGCTTCTTTAGCTGCTTTATTGGCATAGGCGTTTCCTTGGGTAATGGGGTCTGACAGTTTTTGGTGCCCTTTGCAGTGAATGACGCCAGCTTTGGCTGGAAGGAGAATGGCTTTAAGAAAGGTTTTTATTAAGGAGTCACCCTTGTGTAGTAAGAAAACCTCTTTCTGCCCATATAACAGAATGGTAGTGAAGGATGTGGAAGGTGTATTTAGAATCAGTGTAAATATTGATATGTAACCCTTTTGCAAGTGTGAGAGCCTGGGTTAAGACAATGATTTGAACTTGTTGGGAAGTGGTAGAGGGGGGCACTGTGGCAGCCTCAATAATAGATGAGTGAGATACAACAGCATAATCAGCTTTGGCTAGATGCTGTAGTTTGGGCATTCTGAAGTTTTTTTGAGCTGGAGGTGTGGCTGGGGTTTGTCTTACAATGGAGGCAAGCATTTGTAATTCTGAGATATGCTGTTGCTTGCCAGCTTCTTCTCAGTTATTGAACACCTTAAAGGTGAGGTTGATTAGATCCTATTACGGGGTTTGAGGGCTGCAATCTAGTTTTTGGAATTTTTTCCTAATGTTGGGGGCAGACTGGGTAATAAAATACATATTAAGAATAAGATGGCCTTCTGGACCTTCTGCATCTTAAGTGTGGCTTCTAAATGGGCCATGAACTGGGCTGGGTTTTCATCTTTGCCCTGAGTAGTTTCTTTAAGTTTGTCATAGTTGAGAGCTTTATACACTAATTTTTTTGGGTCCTTCAGCTAGGCAGGAGATCATGAAATCTTGCCTGGCTATATCAGGGAAACCTGCCTGGTATTTCCATTGGGAATCTTCCCAGGGAACTACCCTGGTAGCTTCCTGTAGACTGGGTTCAAGGCACTGCTGGTCTTTAGTGTAGGATTGAGTTGAGTATAAACTTTTTCGTGTTCCTCCAGGGTTAGGATAGAGGTGAGAATAATACTTAAGTCACTCCAGGTTATTATAGGACTGAATTAGATATTGGAACTCTTGTATATATTTAGTAGGATCTGATGAAAAGAAGCCTAACTATTGGCTGATTTGGTAAAGGTTGGATAAAGAGAAAGGAATGTGCACCCTAACTATGCCTTCAGCTACAGGCACCCCTCAAAGGGGAAATTGTTAGGCAGGGATGGAAGAGTTAGCCACAGGACTGAACTGTAAACCAGACCACGTATGAAGTGGGGAGGTGACGGGGGGACATAAGGAGGTGGGTTGTGGGCAGAGGAAGAAAAGAAAGGCTCTGGGTGGGGGGGTTAGGTCCTGGATTTAGGGACTGGTTCAGACAGGTGGGGAGGAGAAAGGTTGGAAGGGTCAATGGACAAGGAGGATTCTGAGTCACTGGCAGAGTCAAGAGGGACAGATGGAAGGGAGGGAAGGAAAACTTGGGACAGGTTGTATTGAAAATACAGATTAGGGAGGGATCAAAGTGTAAAAAATGCCTGGATATATAGTACTTCAGACCGTTTGCCCATTCGTTGACAAAAATTGTCTAGGTTCCACAGAATGGAAAAATTGAAAGTGCCATTTTCTGGCCATTTGGAACCATTGTTTAATTTGTATTGGGGCCAGGCCGTATTACAGAAAAAAAAAAATGAGACATTTAGGTTTCAGATCAGGTGGTAGTTGAAGAGGCTTTAGGTTTTTTAGGACACAGGCGAAAGAGGTGAAGACAGAGGAATAGAGAGTGAAATATTGCCATTGTGAAGGAGATAAGTTTTAGGGGAATGAGTAGAGATAAGGAGAATGAGAGGAGAGCAGCCACCAGGGTTTTCAATAGGTGTCCCTGAGTTCCAGGCTGTACAGTGGGTGAATGGTCAAGGCACACATCCCCACTATTGACCAGACACCAAGGGAAGACTGTCTTCTTGAGTCCATGACCAATGTTGGAGTTTTTGAGTGCACAGATAGAGTGTCTCCTTTGTCTCTACTTAGAAGGAGAAGGATTTAAAGGAAGAGAGAGAGAGAGACTGCTTACCCAATCTGAAGGTGGCAAGAGGGTTGTTGGGATGGTCTGATGTGCTGAGGTCACAGGTGGGTCTCTTCACAGAGGGAGAGTGGAGACAAGGAGCTGGCCTCCCAAAGAAGTACCCTTGTCCCGAGTTTTGGCACCAAATATTAAGCATGCCCTGAATGAAGAGACCACCTAAACAGGCTTTGTGTGAGCAACAAGGCTGTTTATTCACTCAAGTGCAAGTGGGCTGAGTCTGAAAAGAGAGTCAGCAGAGGGTGGTGGGATAGGAGCTGGTTTTATAGGTTTAGGGTAGGCAATGGAAAGTTACAGTTCAGGGCAGTTTTTGCAAGCTGGGGGGCTTGTCACAGGGTCCAATCTTATAAGGTTGACTTATTAGTTGAGGCAGGAACAATGGCAGAATATTGCAAAGTTGGTTAATCAGGCACTACAGGAGCTACTTATTCTCTTTCTTTTGCAGTTTTCCTATTACCTGAGACTTTCTGGCTCTGGGAGGCCATCTGGAAGTGTACATGTGGGTCACGGGGGTCACTATGGCTTGATTATGGTGTTGTCCCTGGTGCAGTCATTTCAAAGAACTTTACAGTTTGTATGTGAAATATACATATATACAGATACATATATGTGTGTGTGTATATGTATATGCACATTCAGGATATTGGCAGAGCCTGGGATGGAAAAAGAGTATTAAGAATGGTTAAATGATTAAATGAAAATCACCTAAACTGAAAACACCCAAATTTTTTACATTTTATGATCTGTGTAGCAAGCCTAGGGAAACAAGAGGCAATGACACTCAATTAATAAATCAAGAATGTTTGGGTAGAGGAGTAGACAAAAAGAAAATGCCATTTTAACTGTATTTATCTTGATTCATTTTAACTGTATTTTAACAGTTAAAATTCATTTTAACTGTATTTATCTTGATTCATTTTAACAGTATTTATCTTGATTTCTGGATTAAACCAATTTGGGACTAATAAGGAATAAAAATACAGGAGATAGATGTTATACTGCTGAGTTTCTCACAAAAAGAGAAAGTGAGTGGAAGGCAATTGGACTTTTTTATTTTTTAACTTATTTACCATGAGTAAAATGTCATCAAAAATTTTTTTGAAATGTTATTTTCTAAAATTTATTATAAAAATTCTTGTAAGGATTTTTTAATGGCTTATTTCACACAAACCATTTTTTTCCACTTAAGTTTTGATTGCTTAGTGGGAGATTTCTCTTCCATAATGACAAATGTGTTAATGAATTCGTTTCTTTTAAATAATGTTTGAAAAAGCTTTTTAATCCAGCAACTATTTCTGTAGCTTTTGTATGTTGTGCTTCTGAAATTGGAAGCTCATCTGTAACTTCATATGTCATGTATACATATAGACTTCATGTAGAAATTTAAGCACTTTCTGATTATTTATTTAGTTTGAGCTGCTGTGTTAGTTTTGACTTATAAAACAAAAACAATAAAACAAAAAGCTAAGCCCACCAACCAACTGAATGGACTCCTCTTGGCCAACAGCATCATAAAGTAAACCTGAGACAGTAGTTCAGGCCATCATTGGAATGCGCAGTCAGACATGCTTCATTATACCTTCCTCCTTTTAGAATTCAGGCACAGCTCATCAACATTAACATTAAAAAAGAGACCTTAAGACTGACAAAGGGAATCTCTGTAACAGTAATATACCAACACGATAGACAGTAGGCCCTGATAGAAATCCAACTGTTTTACCCCAAAATATATTTCTTTGATATAGTTTTAAATGTCCCTGCAAAGCTGTCTCTTGTGGGGAAAATCTACATTCTGTAGAAAATTTCTTTCTCTCCATGTCTTTTTCTTGATCCAGGAGAGAATTAACTAGGAGTCTTGCACCTTTTTAAGTCTGATAAGAAACATTTGCAATCTATTCTGTCTGAAATCTGCTACCTGGAGTATTCACGTACATAATAAGAACCTTGGTCTCCACACCCTCTTATCTTAAACCAAACACTCCTTTCTGTTGATTTCAGGTCTTTAAAATTCTTTCAACCGACAGACAGTCAGAAAATCTTTGAAGTGGAAATCCCTCCTCTGCCCAACACACCACTCATCAAGTGTCCCACATTTTCAGACCAAACCAATGTACATCTTACATGCATTGATTGATACCATATGTCTCTTTAAAATGTATAAAACCAAGTTGCAGCCTGACCATCTTGAGCACATGTTCTCAAGATCTCCTGAGGCTGTGTCACAGTCCATTGGTCACTCATATTTGGCTCAGAATAAATCTCTTCATATATTTTACAGAGCTTGATAATTTTCATGAACAGACTGAATACTTTTTCCTGGCATTATATATGTCTACATTCACCTCAAACACTCTAATGCTCACAATTTAACACATAAAGTATAAGGAAAATACATAAATTAAGTGTTCAGTTTCACAATGTATATTGTTACTGAGCAAGATGGCCTTAAAGATTCCCCCTCGGCTTGACTACACTATACACAGGTTTCTTCTCTGGTCCTTGATCTTCCTTTCCTTAGAGCATTTACTTCAGAAAACTTGAAACTAAATTCTTTCTCTGCCTCTTTGAGATGCAAATCTTCTTTTATCTTCTCTATGGTTTTACATCCCAGAACTCTTTCATAGAAACCTGGGAACCACGTGATCATTAAGAAAGACAGTGCTCCTATCCCCTCCTCTCTGTGAAAGGGGAGGATCCTAATTTCCTTTAGCACCAATTAGCACACACAGATAACCTAATCACAATGACAAGTTTTCCCCCTAGAATCTTTGAATTTATAAAAATATATATATTTAGAAGGAAGAAGTGCAGTTTTGTTACCAAGAAATTTTTGGTAGATTTGAATTCAGTCTATCTTTATTTCTCTTGAGCCCTACTGCAATCTGTCTGGCCTGCTTGAACCCTCGTTACTTGAACCCCATGCGTGGCCAAATTAAGTCAGGAAGACACAGATGTAACCCCGTTCAGGCTTTATTGGAGATCCTCCGGGCGGGCCGGGCTCACACAAGGGAGGAGAGCCAACAACCGCGCCCAGGTGAGCCTGCTTAGGGCTTTTATAGAGTTGTGGGAACTGGGAGGGGGAAAGGGAAGGGAGAGCTAATGTGGAGGTTGGTGATTGGCTTAGCTGTTGGCATGGGCAGGGAGTTGACGTGGCAGTTTGGAGAGCCAGGGCTTTGTTTGAATTTGGGCGCGCGCGGGAAGCATACGGGTCTTTCAGCAT
>PVKV010024119.1:17416-32118 GCA_004027835.1 Alouatta palliata | reverse complement strand
TGGTCAACATGGTGAAACCCCGTCTCTACTAAAAATACAAAAATTAGCTGGGCATGGTGGCACGTGCCTGTAGTCCCAGCTACTCGGGAGGCTGAGGCAGGAGAATTGCTTGAACCCAGGAGGCGGAGGTTGCGGTGAGCCGAGATCGTGCCATTGCACTCCAGCCTGGGTAACAAGAGCGAAACTCCGTCTCAAAAAACAAACAAACAAACAAACAAACAACAACAAAAAAAGTTTGTTGTCAGAATATACTGATCTCTAGATCATGGTACAGGGAAAATTTGTAAAGTGGCATAAAAAATGTTTTGAGCATGTATAGCTGCTACTCATTTTTATATATAAGTGCTGATTTAAAAAAACGACAGTCTGGGAGCCACGGTAACTCAGGCCAGTTGTCCTGGTGCATGAAGAGGTGAGGCTATGCGTTTGAGGCCAGCCTGGGCAACACAGAAACCACTCATCTATTAAAGAAAAACAGCCGGGCGCGGTGGCTTACGCCTGTAATCCCAGCACTATGGGAGGCCGAGGTGGGTGGATCACGAGGTCAAGAGATCGAGACCATCCTGGTCAACATGGTGAAACCCTGTCTCTAGTAAAAATACAAAAATTAGCTGGGCATGGTGGCATGTGCCTGTAGTCCCAGCTACTCGGGAGGCTGAGGCAGGAGAATTGCTTGAACCCAGGAGGCGGAGGTTGCGGTGAGCCGAGATTGCGCCATTGCACTCCAGCCTGGGTAACAAGAGCGAAACTCCGTCTCAAAAAAAAAAAAAAAAAGAAAAAGAAAAACAACAACAGTCTGATTATCTTAAGGGCACAGTCCATATAACCCAGTGAAAAATGAACAATTAATAAAACTGGCAGCAGATTTAAAAGGAAAATTCCTTCTGTTTAGGACATTTAACATGATTCGAGATATGCTGCTTTAAACGCTAGAATTATAAAATGATGTGAATTTGTGGGTGAGGGCATGTTTCTGATGGAGGGCACCATGTCTCATTTTCTTTGTTTCCTCCATACTGCAGAGCAAAGTGTCTTACTCATAGTAAGTCTCCAATGAATATGCATTAAATGATTAAAAATTAGAAAACTAAAGAAGTTATGGTGGCTAACTGAAGTCACAGATTTAACTTAAGCAACTATAAAAAGCAAGCAGGATGATATTTATGGCCTTCTAAAAATATAAGGTACCAACCTGTTTTATAGCCTTCTATCCTTAATTACCAATGAATGTTTTACTACCAAATCTACTAAATAACAAATTAGATTTTCTTTCTAAAAGTATTTTTTATTTTTATTTATTTTATTTTATTTATTTATTTATTTTAATTTTAAAAATAAAGATGGGGTTTCACCATGTTGGTCAGGCTGGTCTTGAACTCCCCACCTCAGGTGGTCCGCCTGCCTTGGCCTCCAAAGTGCTTGGATTACAGGCATGAACCACCACGCCTGGCCAAGTATTTTTTTATTTTTAATGAGACAGGGTCTCACTCTGTTGTCCAGGCTGGAGGGTATGTGTAAAACTGTACAAGGTAAGAACAAGGTAGGAAAACTCACATTTCCCAATTGCAAAACGTAATACAAAGCAAGAAAGTATGGTATTGGCATAAGGATAGACATATAGACCAATGTAACATAACTGAGAGTCCATAATGAAACCCATAACCCATACATCTTTTTTCTCCCCTTTGAGACGGAGTTTTGCTCTTGTTGCCCAGGCTGGAGTGCAATGGTGTAATCTTGGCTCATTGTAACCTCTGCCTCCCGGGTTCAAGTGATTCTCTTGCCTCAGCCTCTTGAGTAGCTGGGATTACAGGCGCATGCCACCACGCCCAGCTAATTTTGTATTTTTAGTTGAGACAGGATTTCTCCATGTTGGTCAGGCCAGTCTCAAACTCCTGACCTCAGGTGATCTGCCTGCCTCAGCCTCCCAAAGTGCTGGGATTACAGGCATGAGCCACCGTGCCAGGCATGAAACCCATACATCTATGGTCTGCTGATTTTTGACAAGTGTGCCAAGGCCATTCAACTGGGGAAAAAAATAATCTTTTTAAGAGATGGTGCTGGGGCTGGGCGCAGTGGCTCATGCATGTAATCTCAGCACTTTGGGAGGCTGAGGCAGGCAGATCACAAGGTGAAGAGATCAAGATCATTCTGGCCAAAATGGTGAAACCCCATCTCTACTAAAAATACAAAAATTAGCTGGGCTTGGTGGCTCGTGCCTGTAATCCCAGCTACGCAGGAGGGTGAGGCAGGAGAATCGCTTGAACTAGGGAGTTGGAGGTTGCAGTGAGCCAAGATCCCACCACGGTACTCCAGCCTGGTGACAGAGCAAGACTGTCTCTTAAAGAAAAAAAGATGGTGCTGGTTGCAGCCTCAACCTCCCTGGGCTCAGGTAATCCTCCCACCTCAACCTCCCAAGTAGCTGAGACTACAAAAGCGCACCACCATACCTGGCTAATTTTTGTATTTTTTGTAGAGAAAGAGTTTCACTATGTTCCCCAAGCTGGTCTCGAACTCCTAGGCTCAAACGATACAACTGCCTTGGCCTCCCAAAATGCTGGGATTACAGGTGTGAGTCACCATGCCTGGCCCTAAACATATTTTAAATAATGGTTTCAGAGTGGAAAGGAAATCCATAGGATGAGAAACTGAACTTTAAATTAACAGGTCATACAATCCATATGGTTGCCTAATATTTCCATGTTGGCTCTGAAACATCAAGTTTCTGGTTGCCCATATTTTATAACTACCAATTTTCATCTTACAGGCACATTTTATTTCCTTTACTATGACAAAAAGCACAGGTTAGTAGAGAGTAGAGTATAAATATAGATCATACATCTTCTTCTTTAATAGCACTGTACTGCGATGGGCATGGTTGCTTCAGTATTTCCTCCCACTGACCATCTTCAATCAGCTCTTGATCCACTTCCTCAGAAGGCAGATCCTAAAGCAGAGATAACCCTAATGGTTACTGAAGCTGTTTAGTGTTTACAGAGTACGCGTTGTCTCATCCACAGAAGAAATGCAGCGTCACAGTTTTTACTGATTCTTCCGGTTAACCATTTATGTTTAGAGCTTTTAAAGCAAACCTTAAAAATTTACAAAAACAACTATATGTGGCTCATCAAAGATGACTAAATGGTTCCAACATTATCCTGAACAGAGTTTAAAAAGAAAAGAATTTTTAAGTATTATACACTCATTTAAACAAGTGTCTCTGACAGCAGATAGTTCTCTGTATTATATGAGATGTCAATTCCCTCACTTTCAAAGTGTTATAGTCTTTGGATAAGTATGCAAATCAGCCTAATTTTAAAAACAAACAAACAATGAAACCCATTTTATTCCAAAGTTCTAGAACTCTGCTCATCTTATAGTTTGTATGCTGGGTATAACAGTAACTGTATCTTCCATGGTTAATAATGAAGACATCTGGCCTAGAAATAGACCAAAATGGCTTAAAATATTTCCCCCAAGTCCAAGAAATACAATAATTATTTTTGTGTTTAAAATAATAAATATAATGCTTCAAATCATAATAGTGGTATACAAATCAATAAAATGTCAGTTATAAATCCATTTGGTAAGCAGGGATTTAAAAAAAATGTCTCTGACAACTCTTACCTCTTCCCCTACAATTGTTAGTTTGGGGAATTTCCGGGCCAATGAAGAACATATGCTCATCTGTACCAATCGGTCAGCTTTGGTCTGCAGGTCTGTTGCACAGGTCTATAACAAAGAATGCAAATTTTCACAGAATGAATGAGAAATAAGTTGTCCTCTGATTCCTTGCGCATCAATGCCTACATAATTTACATTACATTGTCAGTTTTTAGAGTCATAGATCTTTAACACCAAATGAATTAACTAGTTTCTTGACTTGGTTTTTCTCAAAGGATTAATAGTGGTTAAAGTTTGGAAAGGAGTTTTTTTTTTTTTTTCTTTTGAGGCAGAGTCTTGCTCTTGTTCCCCAGGCTGGAGTGCAACGGTGGGATCTCGGCTCACTGTAACCTCCAACTCCCAGGTTCAAGCAATTTTCCTGCCTCAGTCTCCCAAGTAGCTGGGATTACAGGCACCTGCCACCACGTGATGGCTAATTTTCATATTTTTAGTAGAGACGCGGTTTTGCCATGCTGGCCAGGATGGTCTCAAACTCCTGATCTCAGGTGATCCACCCACCTTGGCCTCCCAAAGTGCTGGGATAATAGGTGTGAGCCACCATGACTGGCCTGAGGAAAGCTATTCTCTTCTTTTCTCTAAGATAAATGTTTCCTGTTCTGTCAACATAGCTCCAGACCTCATTGTTGGAACCTTGCGTGACAAACTGATTTTGCTGTTTTTTAAAAACAGGGTATCAACAAGAGGATATAAAGGACTAGAAATGCCTGAGCATACAGAAGACAATGAGAATATTACCTTTTTTCCTAACTTGGCACTACATCCCTGTTCCTTTCTAGCTACCTGTGTTTCAAAGTTATATGTCTAATATAATTTCAACATAAGATCAACTTAAAATAAGTGATGTTAAGGAAAAAGATCTGAAAAAAAATTATCCAAAATACTCACAATGGTGGCATGATGGATGATTTTTGTTTACTTTTTGCTGTTTTTCTCCATTTCCTATTTTTCATAATAGAAAAAACTTTATAAAAAATAAGATTAGTAGCCCTCTGAAAGCAGCAGTATTATTTTGTTGGTTATTAGTAATCATATACATGGTTAACTAGAACCTCTTTTTCAAACAAATTTGAATCAGATTTATCTTACATAACTTGAACATGAATACAGGACTTTATATTATTCCTGTTATAATATCCTGTTCGATTTGGTCCACTTTTCTCAGAGGTTGCAACTATTTGTGAATACTTATTCTGTGATTAAATGTATTAACTAGCCTGCCCAGCTTTATCTTATTGACAAATTTGATAAGTATGTTTTCTGTATCATCCTCTTCTACTTCAGATAACACATTTGATATTTTTTTAAAAACTGTATGTTATTTAATAAAGAAAATAGTACAATGTCAGGAGCAGAGTCCTGTGATCAGCCAACAGTGATGCTTTTCCAGGATGAAAATGACTCATGAATTTAAATTTCTGGATAATGTTATTCATCCAGTTATGAATACGCCTAACCATGGCTCAGGTTGGGAGATGTCACCCATATAACTAAAAATAGCTTGAATCTTTTTAAAATAGAAAATGACAGACTATAACAAATGTTTTGCTTAAATCAAGATACCTCTACCTATTTCCTCTATGAGCAGGCCCATCTATGAAAAAAGGAAACAAGATTTATTTCATTTGTTCTTATGAGTTTTATTTTTATTTAATATTATTTATTTATTTTAGAGACAGGGTCTTACTCTGTTGCCCAGGCTAGAGTACTGTGGTGGGATTACAGTTCACTGCAGCCTCTAACTCCTAGGCTCAAGCAATTATCGCACTTCAGTTTCCCAAGTAGCCAGACTACAAGCATGTCCCACCATGCCAGATAGGGTCTTGCTGTGTTGCCCAGGCTGATTCTTATGTTTACTTCTTAAAAGCAATTATGTTGAGTGTTTTTTTGTTTTTTTTTTTGAGATAGAGTTTCGCTCTTGTTGCCCAGGCTGGAGTGCAATGGTGCAATCTTGGCTCAACGCAACCTCTGCCTCCCGGGTTCAAGCGATTCTCTCTGCCTCAGCCTCCTGAGTAGCTAAGGCTAGAGGTGCCCGCCACCATGCCCTGCTAATTTTGTATTTTTAGTAGAGACAGGGCTTCTCCATGTTGGTCAGGCTGGTCTCAAACTCCCAACCTCAGGTGATCTGCCCGCCTTGGCCTCCCAAAGTGCTGGGATCACAGGTGTGAGCCACCATGCCCAGCCGTGTAGCATGTTTTATAATGAACTCACGTCAACTTTTTTCTAAATTGTTTTTACTCACATATCTCAATTTTTCTTATGGTAACAACCTAGACAGATGTATCACTTATAAGTGAGTGACTTAACTCACTCTATTTTAAATCATTAAAGTGTTAATGATAAATCACATCCTATTAATACTCTCACTTGGAAGAAACTACAATACAATTTTCCTTAAAGACTACAATAAAGATTTAGGCCGGCCAGGCGCGGTGGCTCACGCCTGTAATCCCAGCACTTTGGGAGGCCGAGGCGGGTGGATCACGAGGTCAAGAGATCGAGACCATCCTGGTCAACATAGTGAAACCCCGTCTCTACTAAAAATACAAAAATTGGCCGGGCCCGGTGGCTCACGCCTGTAATCCCAGCACTTTGGGAGGCTGAGGCGGGTGGATCACGAGGTCAAGACATCGAGACCATCCTGGTCAACATGGTGAAACCCCGTCTCTACTAAAAATACAAAAATTAGCTGGGCATGGTGGCACGTGCCTGTAGTCCCAGCTACTCGGGAGGCTGAGGCAAGAGAATTGCTTGAACCCAGGAGGCGGAGGTTGCGGTGAGCTGAGATCGCGCCATTGCACTCCAGCCTGGGTAACAAGAGCGAAACTCCGTCTCAAAAAAAAAAAAAAAAAAAGAATCAACTATCACTATAAACTTTGTGATAATCTATTTAAATTTGTAATTCCTATACTGGGAAAAACATTCTTGTTTTGAGTTTCTTTTCCATGAGGAAGAAAAAAAGGTATCACTTTGATTATAACAAATACTTATATAAATGCCAGATTTTACCAAACATGTTGAGTTCACTAAGGATTGCACGGTGTTACATGCAAGAGATTACTCTAGGATTTGAAGCTTGGTTACAATGCCTTGGGAATGAATATGGTTCAGAAGACTCAGACACGTAAAGAAAGATCTTGGATGTAGGAAGTCTGGAGTCATTTTCAAAGCAGAGATGGAATCCTTTTGAACCAAGGGTCTGGCAATCTCCATAAAAGAGCCATCAATTATTTTAACTGATAAAGTCTGTCCACAGTTTTACATCATTTAGCTAAACCTCAAGAACAAAAATAAAGGTGGTATGAAATGATATGAGAGTCTGAATACCTTCTCCACGATACCCAGGTCTCCTTCAGCAATAACACGTCTGACTATCATTCCTGCCTTTTGAGCAATAGAATATGCTGAGGCTACCAACCGCATCAACACAGTGTTACTGGAAGCCATGGTAAACTCTAAAAAGAGATCAAGAAAAATTGTTGTTAGTTTCAAATACTGATTTTATTCACTTAAATTCAGCTGAACATATATTAATTGGGATTAATATATGTTGGGATTAATCCCAATTAACTTGGGATTGCTCCCATTAAGTTCTTTAATACATATTTACTAAAAGAGACTTGAAAAAAACTCCATTTGGGCATTAATTCTTTCAATAAATTCTATATTTTTTATGTCTCTCTGCAGATGGGGCATTTGAAAGCATAGGAAAAACTGACTCAGGCTACTGAGCATGTGAGACAGTTTGTATGTGAGGTGGGTAAGGTGCAAAGGATGTGGAAGGTGCTTTGGAGGCTAAAAATGTAAGATGTGGGCCGGGCACAGTGGCTCACGCTTGTAATCCAAGCACTTTGGAGGCCAAGGCAGGTGGATCACCTGAGGTTGGGAGTTCAAGACCAGCCTGACCAACATGGTGAAACCCCATCTTTATTTTTAAAATAAAAAAAGAAAAAAAAAAAAAGAAAAAATATAAGATGTAATATTTGTGTTTGAGGAGCTAATATTTTGGTAAGTTGTAGATAAAATAATGTAACCTAATGCCTATAACATAATATTAGGAAGTGCCAAAAGAGGTATGAATAGCATAGGGATGTACGTGTGTAGGGCGTAATTAAAAAGGGAGGGTTGGCCGGGCGCGGTGGCTCACACCTGCAATCCTAGCACTTTGGGAGGCCGAGGTGGGTAGATCACTTGAGGTCAGGAGTTCAAGACCAGCCTGGCCATTATGGTGAAACTCCATCTTAAAAAAAAAAAAAAAGAAAAGAAAAAGGGAGAGTTTATTAGTCCACTTTCATACAGTTATAAAGAATGATCCAAGACTGGGTAGCCTGAGCATGATGGCTCACGCCTGTAATCCCAGTACTTTGGGGGGCTGAGGTGGGCAGATCACCTGAGGTCAGGAGTTCGAGACCAGCCTGACCAACATGGTGAAACCCCATCTCTACTAAAAATACAAAAATTAGCTAGGTGCAGTGATGCACATCTGTAATCCCAGCTACTCAGGAGGCTGAGGCAGGAGAATCGCTTGAACCTCGTAGGTGGAGGTTGCAGTGGGCCAAGATCATACTACTGCACTCTAGCCTGGGCAACAGAGAGTAAGACTCCGTCTCAAAAAAAAAAAAAAAAAAAAAAGAATGACCCAAGACTGGAGAATTTACTACTTTCAATGGCAAGAACTACAATTACTTTTGCACCAACCTAACATAAAGACGAGGTTTAATTGACTCACAGTTCAGCATTACCGGGGAGGCCTCAGGAAACTTATAATCATGGCGGAAGACAAAAGGGAAGCAAGGCACCTTCTTCACAAGGTGGCAGGAAGATGTGACAAGTGAAGGGGGAAGAATCCCTTAAAACCATCAGATCTCATGAGAACTCACTCACTATCACGAGGACAGCATGGAGGGAAACTGGCCCTCATGATTCAATTACCTCCATTTGGTCTCTGCCTTGACACGTGAGGATTATGGGGATTACAATTCAAGATGAGATTTGGGTGAGGACACAAAGCCTCACCACCTCAGAGGGATTACATGTGACTACAATTATTTCCTGAAAATCAATGAATATTCTTCAGAGATTGAATAAAATTTAATCTGCGATTATTTATCTCCATCCTTGTCAGTAACCAAATAAAGAGAACAAGCAACATAACTAACTATAATAAAGACCAATCATCTGGAAAAGTAATATGTGTCAGAGAAGTCCATAGCTCCAATGAAATAAATGGAAAAACAGCCTTTAGAATCAAGTATATTGCTCTTAGAAAATATGACTTCAAATCCTGAAATTTTAGTGACTGTTCTGGATGTACCACCCACGTTCCCTTCAGGACTGAAGGGCTTATTTCCCCAGTTGCTGAGACAGGTGCCAACAGATGGCCCTTAGTTGCCATCTTTCTTTGGGAGTATATCTGCTGAGAAAGATCACTTCACCTGAAACTTCACAACAGGGAAATTTATAGGCTACTTCTAACCCCAAGTGGGCTGCAACCCCAGCACTGAAGGGCATCCAGCTTCCAGAATACCCTATGGGGTCAACTGAGGCCTTAGCTGAGACTGCATCACAGTCCAAGATACCTTCTCCTACTTCTCCCTTCTTCCCCTTCCCTCCCACAATGATCCCAAAAGCACTCCCTAATAAACTTCTTCCACTTTATCTTTGTCTTAGAGTTTTATGGGGAACCAACCTATGACAAAAACTTCCCACCTCTAAATCAAATCAACCTTATTTCATCGAAGCAAGGGAACACATGATTATTCCTTACATATAAGGACTATAACATATATACATATTATACATAGTGAGTCTCCTGCCTCAGCCTCCTGATACCATGCTGGGCTAATATTTGTATTTTTAGTAGAGATAGGGTTTCACCATGTTGGCCAGGCTGGTCTCGAACTCCTGACCTCAAGTGATCCACCCACCTTGGCCTCCCAATATGCTGGGATTACATGCGTGAGCCACCATGCTCAGAACTGGGACTATAACATAAAGGACATTATAAACCTCTATTCAGCATTAGTCATTGTTCTACCACGAATTTCCGAATTTCTGAATGAATATTTGATTTGATGTGTCTTTTTACCCCTTGACATTTTTCTTTTTCTTTTTTTTTTTTGAGACGGAGTCTCACTCTGTCACCCAGACTGGACTGCAGTGGTGTGATCTTGGCTCACTGCAACTTCTGCCTCCCGGGCTCAAGAGATTCTCGTGCCTCAGCCTCCCGAGTAGCTCAGATTACAGGCAAATGACACCATACCTGGCTAATTTTTGTATTGTTAGTAGAGACAGGGATTCATCACGTTGGCCAGGCTGGTCTTGAACTCCCGACCTCAGGTGATTCACCTGCTTTGGCTTCCCAAAGTGATGGGATTACAGGTGTGAGCCTCTGTGCCCAGCCTCCTTTACATCTTCTATCATCCACATTCTATTGACAGGTATTATGAACCTAACTGAAACAATAAGTGAAGTGCTGGAAACTCTTCCGAAGGAAGATGGCATTGAAATTTATGGTAGGTGGCTGGGCATCGTGGCTCATGCCTGTAATGCCAGCACTTTGGAAGGCTGAGGTGGGTGGATCATGAGGTCAAGAGATGGAAACCATCCTGGCCAACATGGTGAAACCCCCATCTCTACTAAAAATACAAAAATTAGCTGGACATGGTGGCACGTTCCTGTAGTTCCAACTACTCAGGAGGCTAAGGCAGAAGAATTGCTTGAACCTGGGGAGAGGTCGAACCACTGCACTCCAGCCTGGTGACAGAGCGAGACTCCATTTCAAAAAAAAAAAGAAAGAAATTTATGTAAGGTAGTGAATACTATCCTGTGACCAATAGCTGCCTGGAAATTAAGATGAAAATAAAATGGGTTTTTATTCTTTCCTTTTCTTATTTTTTAACTACTCTGCACTTATTGGTAAGGTATTTATAAAATGGGTTTCTAAGTGCAGCTCACAGTTGAACAACACAGGCTTGAACTTCACGGGTCCACCTTGTGGATTTTTTCCAACTAAATGCAGATAGAAAAGGTATGCAAAACCTGTAGGCAGGAAAGGCTGATTTTTTAAAATGTATTTTTATTTTTAAGAGAGTCTGTGATCTGCTAAAAGTGACCTTTCATATATGAGTGTTTTGGAGGTTCAATTGTGGGACTTGAGCATGTGCAGATTTTGGTATTCTCAGGGGTTCTTGCAATCAACCTCCCTCGTATACTGAGGGAGGACTATATATAAATTGTTTATTTTATGATGTCACAATCAGACTAGATTAGTTTTCTTGGCAAACTAGGAGTTACATGTGGAATAAACCAGTTACAATTACTACTAATTCAGAAGCACTTCAGCTAGAAAACAGAGAAGTAATTTAGTAAACAGTTTTTTGGTCTTATTTCTATTCCTTTATATCCAAATCCAGACATATGTCTCATTTACTCTGCACTGGAAATACAGTCTTTGGGCAACCAATTTGTTCTACCCAGATGTGTTAACCATATTTTAATATATGTTTGTATACTCCTTCAAATCCTATGTTATATGAGTTCTTTTGTAATAGGAAGATTACCTTCCTTCACTGTATGGTGTTGTTACAACTTTTCACAGATATTATTTACCTTTGAGCCATTAAGCAACCATCTGAGCCTGATCAGGCTTCATAAATGATAAACTACTTCCTCTTGTATTTGCCAAGTCCATGGTGTTTTCTTCCAAGGAAAAACTTTCAGGCATTTTCTCCAACATTCCTCACAAAATGATATTATACATAGTAACTACCAATTAAAGCTAACATCAGCTTATAAGTGTGGAAAAAATAAGAAATGCAAGAAAACAAAAATGGGAAAATAATGTTGATGTAAAACACACAACGATTTATAAAGAGATTCCACAAATCACTTTTAATTGGCAAATATAGAAATATTATTACCATTCTTCTTTGAAGTATTCCTCTGGTCCAAACTGAATTAGTAATAAAATAGTACTATGCCCTAGCCTTAATAGTTTTCCTACATATTTTATTTTAATTTTTTTATATACAGACAGCGTTCTTCATGTTGGTCGGGCTGGTCTCAAACTCCTGATGTCAGGTGATCTGCCCACGTTGACCTCCCAAAGTGCTGGGATTACAGGCATGAGCCACCGCACCTGGCCTCTTATATATTTTTTTTAAACAGATGAATACAATTTTGGTTCTTTGTTTAAAAAAAAAAAGAAAAAATATATAGTTATATTAGCAAAACACAAAATCAATACAAGAGGTTCTTTTTAGCTTTTTTCATTGTGCCCCTGCCTAGACTATAACGAGATTTACCTTTTGATGATGATGCCGGTAGATTAAGAGCAAGGCCCAAACTAGCTACAAGCAAGTTAACTTCCTTTTTTTTTTTTTTGAGACGGAGTTTTGCTCGTTACCCAGGCTGGAGTGCAGTGGCGCAATCTCAGCTCACCGCAACCTCCGCCTCCTGGGTTCAAGCAATTCTCCTGCCCCAGCCTCCTGAGTAGCTGGGACTACAGGCACGTGCCACCATGCCCAGCTAATTTTTGTATTTTTAGTAGAGACGGGGTTTCACCATGTTGACCAGGATGGTCTCGATCTCTTGACCTCGTGATCCACCCGCCTTGGCCTCCCAAAGTGCTGGGATTACAGGTGTGAGCCACCGCGCCCGGCCGCAAGTTAACTTCCTTAAAGCAGTTCAAATTATACCACTGTACTTGCTTCTCTACCAGTTTTACATCTTCAGGGCCTTAAAACACTTTTTGTGAAGGTGTCTTTCTGAAAGCCTAATCTAAAACAGCATAGTGGTTAAGGGCACAGGCTCTGGAGCCAGCTACCTGTGTTCTCAAATCCTGGCTCAACTGTGGACCTTGAAAAAAAACCACTTCAATTCTCTTTGCCCTAATCTGTAAAATGGAGATAACAATAGTACTTATAGGGTCGTTGTAATTCTTAAATGAGTTAACACCTGAAAAGAAAGCGCTTGTCAGGCCGGCACGGTGGCTCATGCCTGTAATCCCAACACTTTGGGAGGCTGAGGCGAGTGGATCACCTGAGGTCAGGAGACCAGTCTGACCAACATGGAGAAACCCCGTCTCTACTAAAAATACAAAATTAGCCTGGCATGGTGGCACTTGCCTGTAATCCCAGCTACTTGGGAGGCTGAGGCAGGAGAGTTGCTTCAACCTGGGAGGCAGGGGTTGCGGTGAGCCGAAATTGCACCATTGCACTCCAGCCCGGGCAACAAGCATAAAACTCCGTCTCAAAAAAAAAAAAAAGCAAGCAAACACTTGTCTCTCGCACAAGGTAAACACTAAATAATACTGGCTAACTATTATTATTATGATTGTCCTTATTTTGGTTATTTTGCAAACATTAGAGCAGTGTCAAGGGCAAAAATTCCTATAACTTCTTCAACAGTATTCTGACCTTGAGAATACAAAATGATAATCAACATGACCCTCAATCAGAGTATAGTACAGGGTTTTTTTCATAACATTCTGGGCTGGAGGCTTGGAGTAGACAAGAAAAAAAGCTGTCTAACACTTAAGGCCATCAGCCTAACACCTATCCATTTGAGAAATCTTTACATCTGCCAAAGGGCTAGTTCAGAAGGATGGAAAACAGGACTCAAATGATTTGTTTCTTCTATATAACGATTGTGAGCATATGGGGATTAGCTAAAAACGATGAGTTCCAGATCAAAATACTATAGTTATTTATCTTTTGGAACCTGGCCTGATGATAATGTTCAAGGTCATCGGAAAAAATAAAAATGTAAGCATAATGAAGCAAATTCTGGAAAAAGAACAATGAGCAGAGGTACTCCCCCTATCAATTATTGAAATATGATAAAATGTGATTTATTCAAAATATGATATAAAAGTTTGGTTAGTGAGACAAATTAAGGAAACAAATTGCAGAAATAGAACTTAATACACTAAAGGTGGTGTTTCAAATCATGGGGGAAATTCAGTTTTGCATAAATGGCAGGGCAGTTGCTAAACTTTTAAATACTTTTTTTTTTTTTTGGATACCTAGTCTGGCTCTGGAGCCCAGGCTGGAGCTCAGTGGCTGATCTTGGCTCACTGCAACTTCTGCCCCAGAGTTCAAGCGATTCTCCTGCTTCAGCCTCCTGAGTAGCTGGATCTACAGGCCTGCACCACCATGCCTGGATAATTTTTTTATATTTTTAGTAGAGATGGGGTTTCACCATGTTGGCCAGGCTGGTCTCGAACCCCTGACCTCAAGTGAACCACCCTCCTCGGCCTCCCAGGGTGCTAGGATTACAGGCGTAGCTACCATGCCTGGTCTGAGTTGCTAAACTTTTTTTTTTAATGTAACTTTTTTTTTTTTTGAGACAGAGTCTCGCTCTGTTACCTAGGCTGGAGTGCAATGGTGCGATCTTGGCTCACTGCAACTTTCGCCTCCCAGGTTCAAGCAGTTCTCCTGTCTCAGCCCCTGGAGTAGCTGGGACTACAGGTACAGGTCACCATGCCCGACTAATTTTTGTTTTGTTTTATCTTTGAGACAGTATCTCCCTCTGTTGCCCAGGCTAGAGTGCAATGGTGCGATCTTGGCTCACTGCAACCTATGCCTCCCAGGTTCAAGTGATTCTCCTGCCTTAGCCTCCCAAGTAGCTGGGACTACAGGCATGCACCACTAAACTCAGCTAATTTTTGTATTTTTAGTAGAGACGGGGTTTCTCCATGTTTGCCATGCTGGTCTTGAACTCCTGACCTCATGATCCACCTGCCTCGGCCTCCCAAAGTGCTGAGATTACAGGTGTGAGCCATCATGCCTGGCCTCAGTTGCTTAACTTTAAAACAAATGTTAGGCCGGGCGCGGTGGCTCACGCCTGTAATCCCAGCACTTTGGGAGGCCGAGGCGGGTGGATCACGAGGTCAAGAGATCGAGACCATCCTGGTCAACGTGGTGAAACCCCGTCTCTACTAAAAATACAAAAATTAGCTGGGCGTGGTGGCGTGCGCCTGTAGTCCCAGCTACTCAGGAGGCTGAGGCAGGAGAATT
>PVKV010024119.1:0-17316 GCA_004027835.1 Alouatta palliata | reverse complement strand
CGAACCCAGGAGGCAGAGGTTGCGGTGAGCCGAGATCGCGCCATTGCACTCCAGCCTGGGCAACAAGAGCGAAACTCTGTCTCAAAAAAAAAAAAAAAAAAAATGTTGAGACCAGCCTGGCCAACATGGTGAAACCCTGTCTCTACAAAAAATACAAAAGTTAGCAGGGCACAGTGGTGTGCACCTATAATCCCAGCTACTCCAGAGAGAAAGACGGAAAGACAGAAAGAAAGAAAGACGAAAGAAAGAAAGAAAGAGAGAGAGAAAGAAAGAAAAGAAAAAATAAAATTTGTCGTTGAATGCGATGGTTCACACCTGTTATCCCAGAACTTTGGGAGGCCAAGGCGAGTGGATTGTTTGAGCTCAGGAGTTTGAAACCAGTGTCTAAGATGGCAACATGGCAAAACCTCATCTCTGCAAAAAAAAAAAAAAAAGCAAAAATTAGACTGGCTTGGTGGCACATGCCTGTAGTCGGAACTACTTGGAAGGCTGAGGTGGGAGAATCACCTGAGCCTGGGAGGTTGAGGTTGCAGTGAAACATGATGGTACCACTGTACTGCAGCCTAGGGGACAGAGCAAGAACATGTCTTAAAAAAAAGAAAGAAAGAAAGAAAAAAGAAAGAAAGAAAAAGAAAAGAAAGAAATTAGAAGAAGAAAGAAGAAGAAGGAAGAAGGAGGAGGAAGAAGGAAGAAAAAAGAAGAAGGAAGAAAAACCAACGGTGAGGGGGAGGGGAAGAGGAGGAGGAGGAGAAGGAGAAGAAAAGTTTGTTCTTTGTCGGGTTTGCAAGGGTGCGAGGGAACATGTTCCTGATCATTGCTGACAAAGGGTGAACCCTCAGGAGAGTTTTGAGAATCTTATTAAAAGTATAATGTACATATCTTTTGAACCAGCAATTATATTTCCAGGGAAATCCAAATAAATCACGCAAACCTACAAATATGTAGAAATGGCAGTTGGAAGAATATTTGCTACTTAAAGAAATTTAATTTTAGGTGCAAGGCAGTTTCTAAACTTGGGTGCATCAACAAACTCAATGTCCAGGTTTGTCTTGTTGTTTCTACAATACATGCCTATAAAAACCTTCCGGATCACGAAAATAAAAGCACAGATAAACAATTAAAATATTGACACTCATGAGTCCAAGTCCGAAATTAGAATATCTGGAGAAGCAATCTGATTCACATAAACCTTTTTTTTTTTTTTAAAACATAAATCCTATCTACCTAGCTCTTGCCCTGACCGGCTGGAGAGAAACTTACGGTGACAAACCCGGAACAACGTTGGACCAAAGACACTTCAGGAACAGCAAAAACACGTTATGGAGACCCAGTCCCTCGTTGCGTCTAGTACCGCGCTTTCGCACTGTCAGTAGGTCATTCGAGGAAGGGAGGGTCCCCTACCTCGGGTACTGAGCATGCGGGAAACTCCGCGCAAGCGCACAACAGAGACTTCCCACTGCCTCTTCAGACTCCCGATCTGCGGGAAAATTCCACTTGTCCGTGTTTTCTCCAAGCTCTCCGTAGGTGCAAGTCACCTGCTGCATTAAATACAAGCGAAAAGTGTGTCAACTTTTAAAGATTGACTTAAAGAAAAAAGAAAGAAAGAAAACTAGGCTAGCAACAGTGTGTTAAAGAAAAAAAAAAAGATTGGTTTTGGTTTTAGCTGTCTTCCAGCCCACTTCGCAGAGTTCACTGTTTTAAAATGTTCATTGTATTAGTTCGCTCTGCGGCTGTTTAACTTTGAACCCCTAGCGACCACACACACCTCCACCTCCTGTGTTAAAGATGCGTGGCTACTTTTTTTTTTTTTTTAGAGACAGATAGCTTGCTCTGTCGCTCAGAGTCGATTACGGCTCACTGCTGCCTTCTAGCTCCTAGGTTTAAGGATCCTCCCGCCTCAGCCTCCTGTGTAGCTGGGACTACAGGTGCAGCTGTGCCCCACCACGCCCGGCTAATTAAAATAAAAACTTTTTTGTATAGATGGGATCTTTTTAGGGCGTGGAGGGCGGGGCGGGGTCTCACTGTCTCTCAGGCTGGAGTGCAATGGCATGGTCTTGGCTCGCTGAAACCTCCATCTCCCGTGTTCAAGCAATCCTTCCGACTTAGCCTCCCGAGTAGCTAGGACCAACAGGCTCGCCACCATGCCCTGCTTTTTTTTTTTTTTTTTTTTAAGTAGAGACGGGGTTTTATCCTGTCTGGTTAAAGGTCATGAGGCTGGTTGTGAACTCATGACCCCAGGTGATCTGCTCACCTTGGTCTTCCAAAGTGCTGGGATTACAGGTGTGAGCCACTGCACCTAGCTTAAAAAGGCTTTTACTTCTTCATTTGATTTTCACAATAACTCTGTGAGTTAAATAGACCCTTTTTGGGAAGTGGCAAAATATATATAGCATAGGTTATATTATTTTAACCATATATGTATGTGTGTGTGTGTGTGTGTGTGTGTATATATATTATTATTATTATTTTTTTTTTTTCTTGAGAAGCAGTCTTGCTTTGTTGCCCAGGTTGGAGTGCAATGGCGTGATCTCTGCTCATGCAACCTCCACCTTCGGGGTTCAATCGATTCTTCTGCCTCAGCCTCCTGTGTAGCTGGACTACAGGCACCTGCCTCCAGGCCTGGCTAATTTCTTTTGTGTATTTTTAGTAGAGATAGGGTTTCACCATGTTGGCCTGGTTGGTCTTGAACTCCTCACTTCAGATGATCCACCTGCCTCCACTTCCCAAAGTGCTGGAATTACAGGCATGAGCCACTGCGCCCGGCCATATGTTGGTTTTTACAATTGTATAATTACATAACAAAAGTACAAATGGCTTAAATAAAGACAAACATGATGCACGTTAAGCTCAACAAGTGAGAATAGAAATCTGCAGTCATCCTCAAGAGTAGCCATCTCCCAAGTGCTTATTGTATCCTCTCACAGGTTTTACAAGAAAACGGCAAAGTTGAATTCAGCAAGGTATGCAGAGGTTGGTTAGGAGACTTTCTATGTAAATATATCTTTGTGCTCCTGGAAGACTATAGTTGTGATAGTTCCCAGATGTGAAACTGTGGGTCAAAGATTAAGTGCATTTTATTTTGTTTTATTTATTTGGAGACGGAGTTTCACTCTTGTTGCCCAGGCTGGAGTGTGGTGGCGCTTTCTTGGCTCACCGCAACCTCCAACTCCCTGGTTTAAGCGATTTTCTTGCCTCAGCCTCCCAAATAACTGGGATTACAGGCATGCACCACCACGCCTGGCTCATTTTGTATTTTTAGTAGAGATGGGGTTTCTCCATGTTGGTCAGGCTGATCTCGAACCCTGACCTCAGGTGATCCACCCACCTCGGCTTCCCAAAGTGGTGGGATTACAGTAATGAGCCACCTTGCCTGGCCGGCAGTACATATGTAACACCACCATCAACAGTCCACTTTCACACATTCTCCTGTTATCAAACTTCTTAATTTTTGCTCTAATCTGCTGAAAAGAAAATGGTATTTTAACTATTCTCACGACTCCTAAAGTTGAGCATCTATTTATGTTTACTTGCTGTTTCCACTTCTGTGTGTATGAATGAAATGTTCATTTTTTTTGCCTTTTTTTTGAGACAGGTTTTCACTGTGTTGCTCAGGCTGGAGTGCAATGGTGTGATCATGGCTTGCTTGCAGTCTCGACCTCTTGGGCTAAAGCAATCCTCCCACCACAGTCTCCCAATGAGCTGGGACCACAAGTACATACCACTACATCCAGCTAATTTTAAAAATTATTTTAGAGACAGGGGTCTCCCTATGTTGTCCAGGCTTATCTCAGACTCTTGGACTCAAGTGATATTTCCACTTCAGCCTCCCAAAGTGCTGGGATTATAGGCATGAGCTACTGAGCCCAGCTTCTTTTATCCTTTTTTAAAATTGGGTTGTTTATCTTTTTGATCTGTAGCAGCTCTTTATACATTTGTATATTACTATTTTTTAATGTGTAGCAAATGTTTTCCTCCACACTATAGTGCAGGGAAGGCGAGATAACATGGTGGCTATACACATAGGCACTGGAATCTAACTGCCTGGGTTTGAATTCTAACTGTGCTACTTAGTTGTATGATCCTGAGCAAGTTATATAACTCTATGTGCCTCAGTTTCCTTATCTGTGAAATGGAAATACTCACAGATCCTATCTCGTATGGTTTTTTGGTATACTGTGTCTTCACCTCATTTGGTTTTGAAGATTAAATGAGTTAATTCAGGTACAGAGCTGGAGTCATTGACTGGTGAAAGGCTGACATTGATTGAGTGCTTTCTATTTGCCACTTGGTTTTTCATTTTCTATTTTTTTGGTATATACATATTTTCTTTTTTTTTTTTTTTTTTTTACATATTTTCATATTTGTAGAAAATCTGTCCTTATTTATGTGAACTAAATGTTTTGGATGTTGAGTTTTATGATTAGGAAGACTATTCCCAAGAGTTATACTCTGCAATGAAATGGTAACAATTGTGAACTATTATGAATTGGATAACCACATAGAGCAGAATCTGTCAGAAACAGGAGCAGAAGTTGCTTTACATACTATACTGTTCTATGAGTGGGATATAGGGAATCTTTAAAAAAGTTAGATTGTTTTATTATATTGTTAAAATTTATGGGAAGTCATTGATTTGGACTGAGCTCCTGCACTAGGCTGTTTGCTTGTAAGGTCTGAGTTCCAGGAAATCAGGAGAGATGACAGCCAAATCCATTAAGCTAAGTAACTTTGAAATGGCGTCTGCTTTTTGTTCCCTGTTTCTGCTTTCTTCAGCCTTTTCTGCCTGTAAACCTCACCCTGCCCCCTCAGCTCAACAGAGATCCTATTTGTAGAAAGATTTAGGAATATCTAATACTAGCCAATTAGATCTTTAAAACTCGATTTGCTGCAATTTTACTATTTTACGATATTTTCACTGAAGTTTGTGCTGCCCACAATGGTAGTCATGACCCAAGTGTGCCCGCTGAGGCCTTGCCATGTGTTTAGTCCAGATTGAGATGTGCAGCTTGTGCAAAGTACATGCCAGATTTCAAAGGCTTCGTATGAAGAGAATATGTAAAATATCTTACTTCTTATTGGCTACATGTTAAAGTGATGCAATCATAGCTATGTTGTGTTGAATTTTTTTTTTTTTTTTTTTTTGAGACGGAGTTTCGCTCTTGTTACCCAGGCTGGAGTGCAATGGCATGATCTCGGCTCACCGCAACCTCCGCCTCTTGTGTTCAAGCAATTCTCCTGCCTCAGCCTCCCCAGTAGCTGGGACTACAGGCACGTGCCACCATGCCCAGCTAATTTTTGTATTTTTAGTAGAGACGGGGTTTCACCATGTTGACCAGGATGGTCTCGATCTCTTGACTTCGTGATCCACCCGCCTCGGCCTCCCAAAGTGCTGGGATTACAGGCGTGAGCCACCGCGCCCAGCCAAATTAAAATAAATATATTTTTAAAAAGGAGGGCACAGTGATTGGAATATAAGCCCCACCTTTCCCAGCCCCCGTGAAGCTGGGCCCGTCCCCCCAGCGGCTGCAGGGAGGACCTGGAGGTGGCTCCGTCTTCGCGGATCCTGGAAGGCGGCGTCCGCCCCGCCCCCTATCCGCTCCTTTCCCGCCCCTTCCGTTCCCCCGGCGCGTGCGCCCTCTTATTCGGCTCTCCTAGGTTTCCGGGGGTCCTGCCCCTTCCACCCGGGGCGGGAGCGGAGGACTACACACTTAGGCGTAGCCGGACCATGCGTTGGGGGCTGCGCCCTCGCGGGCCTGGGGCGGCGGCCCTGGCCACGGCCCGAAGTCTGTGGGGGACGCCTCGCTTTCCCTGCCGCCCGGGTTGGCTACAGGCGACGAAAAGGCTTCTGGTGCAGTCGGTCTCCGGGGCCAGTAACCACGAGCCGAACTCGAAAAGCGGCAGATATCGGGACACTGTGCTGCTGCCGCAGACCACCTTCCCCATGAAACTGCTGGGCCGCCAGCAGCCGGACACGGAACTGGAGATCCAGCAGGTACGGGCCCTGCCTCGGCGCGGGGCCTCTAGAGAGGCCCAACGCAGCTGCGGGCTCCTGGCGCTCGTCGGGAGCCACACCTCTGCGCTCTACGCCGGTGCGGGGCGGGGGTGTGACCAGATTGGTGGAATTCATCTGCCTCGCACGGATTTTGTGGGCTGAAAACCTAAGTGTAGAAATCTCTAGATGAGTCCCTCCTTTGTAGCAGGTTCCGGGGCGGGAAATTAAGGGGGACACTAGCGATCCGCAGATACCAGCATGTATCGCACGTATGCCCCATTTCTCCCGTAGGCAAAACAGATCAACTTTGGGCACTTTTCCAATGCTTTGTAAAA
This sequence comes from Alouatta palliata, assembly GCA_004027835.1. Taxonomy (NCBI): domain Eukaryota; kingdom Metazoa; phylum Chordata; class Mammalia; order Primates; family Atelidae; genus Alouatta; species Alouatta palliata. Next base: position 10,989 of record PVKV010024119.1, on the reverse strand, counting down.
AGTAAATTCACATGTCCACATGCAAATAAAAACCTAGGCTGGGCACAGTGGCTCACGCCTGTAATCCTAGCACTTTGAAAGGCCAAGACGGGAGAAGTCAATTGAGCCAAGAGTTCAAGACCATATTGGCTAGGCCCCCCCGTCGTTCTTAAATAAAATCTTTAAAACCTCAATTATGATGAATGAGGGCGAAGCTGAAGTCCACCTTTTGGGCTCTTTAGATCCCTAGTTGGAATTATGGCTCGTTTGAAATATAAAGTTGCAGTACTTGCTCAGAGTCCCCTTAATAGACTGTGTGTCTGTCTCTACTAAACTAAGCCTTTTTTTTTTTTTTTTTTTTTGGTGGAGACAGAGCCTTGCTTTGTCGCCCAGGCTGGAGTGCAATGGCGCGATCTTGGCTCTCTGCAACCTCCGTCTCCTGGGTTGAAGCGATTCTCATACCTCAGCCTCCCAAGTCGCTGGGATTACAGGCATATGCCACCACTCCTGGCTAATTGTTGTATGCTTAGTAGAGACAAGGTTTCACCATATTGGCCAGGCTGGTCTTGGACTCCAGACCTCAAGTGATCTACCGCTTCGGCCTCCCAAAGTGCTGGGATTACAGGCGTGAACCACCGCGCCCAGCCTAGACTGAATTTTCTAAGGGCAGAGATTCCTCTTGTTAGTTTCTGTAATTCTAGTCTTTAAAAATCTCTTATATTCTTGGAATATTGGTTAAGTAAATATACTTAACTAAATATTCTGACAGTTAATGTAATTTTTTTTTTTTTTTTTTGAGATGGGAGTCTTGCTCTGTCGCCCAGGCTGGAGTGCTGTGGAACGATCTCGGCTCACTGCAACCTCCACCTCCCGGGTTCAAGCGATTCTCCTGCCTCAGACTCCTGAATACCGGGGACTGCAGGCGTGCACCACCACGCCTGGCTAATTTTTGTATTTTTTAGTAGAAACAGAGTTTCACCATATTGGACAGGCTGGTCTGGAACTCCTGACCTCAGGTGATCTGCCCGCCTCAGCCTCCCAAAGTGCCAGGATTACAAGTGTGAGCCACCGTGCCTGCCCAGAGTTCATCTGATTTTTTAAAGGCTTTTTATTCAGTACCTTCTGTATGCCAGAGTGACAGTTTCCAATGTTTTCTTGTTTAATCTTCACACCAGCCCTGTACGATGGATATTAGTAACACTTTTTTTTCAGATGAGAGAGCAGGCCCGTAAGTGCACAGTAACTTGGCCAAGATCACACAGCAAGTGAGGGAAGGAAAGTGAGACTGCCATACATGTTGTTCCCAGATTTTGGGAATGGCAAGCATTGCAGCCAAAGAATAGCAAGAATGTGTGTATCAGGAATCTGTAGGTCCTTCAACATGGGGTTGAGGAGTGAAGGGTGGGCAGTGATGAGAGAATGCCCAAGAACTTAGTGGTACTAAACCTTTGGCGGGTCCTGCATATCATATAAAGAGTTTAGACCTCAATCTGAGGTGTGTGGGGAAACTACTGAAAGGTTTTAAGAGATGTGTATTCAGATACACATTTCAGAAACCTCACCTTGTATTTCAGAGTTGATTAGATTGGAATGGAGTAGATTGGAATGGAAATAAGCAAGTGTTGGCTGTTATTTATGGTAAGACTCAGGAGTATATATATGATGTTTAGATATCGTTGTTCTTTTTAAACAGAAATGTGGATTTTCAGAACTTTATTCGTGGCAAAGAGAAAGAAAAGTAAAGACAGAATTTTGCCTTCATGATGGACCTCCTTATGCAAATGGTGACCCTCACGTTGGGCATGCTTTAAATAAGGTAATTATAATTTAGGTTACGACACTTGAAAGAAAGTGTGAATACTTTTTATGAGACTGTACTCTGATTATATGATAATTATGTAAATTTACATTAGCAAGTGTAAATTGTTTCTATTGAAAAATACAAAAATTAGCCAGGCGTGGTGGTGCACACCTGTAGTCCCAGGTACTCAGGAGGCTGAGGCAGGAGAATCACTTGAACTTTACATTTGCCAATGTAAATTTTAGTTTTATAAAACTAAAACGTTTTTATAGAAAGCATTATATAATTTTAGTACTGCATAAAGAAAATTGCTGGTATTCGCTTTGAGCTTAATGTTATTTTATATTAGTAAACATCATCTTATTCCGTACATAATTATCGTGCGAGGCATTGTTCTAGACTCTGGGAATAGCAGTAGACAAAAGAAGTTATGTCTTGGTTGGGTGCAATGGGTCATGCCTGTAATCCGTGCCTGGCCCACAGCATGGATGTCCATAATCAGTTCACTCATTTTTCAGTTCTTCATGTAGATTTCAGTGGAAATTTTGGGGGGAGCATGTGGCCTTGAGCATCTGTAGTTTCAAAACCAAGAATTTGGTCACTGAATGAGTCAATAGTGCTATTAGAGGCCAGGCGCAGTGGCTCATGCCTGTATTCCCAGCACTTTGGGAGGCTGAGGTGGGTGGATCACTTGAGGTCAGGAGTTCGAGAGCAGCCTGGCCAACATGGCAAAACCCTGTCTCTACTAAAAATACAAAAATTAGCTGGGCATGGTGGAGCACTCCTGTAATCCTAGCTACTCAGGAGGCTGAGGCCAGAGAATCATTTGAACCCAGAGTGGGGGATGGAGGTTGCAGTGAGCTGAGTTTGCACCATTGAACTCCAGCCTGGGTGACAGAGCGAGACTGTCTCAAAATACAAACAAACTGCTATTAGAGTAGTATCACTACATATTGTGATATACATTGCATATTGTATTATGTAGTAAATTATATTGAAAACTTCTGAAACATTTGAGACATGTTATACATCTTGCACATTTGTCAGTATTATTTGCTTCCACAAAAGCCAAACTATGCTCTACTGCTTGCTGGTTTACTTTTTAATTTTTAGGCATATGATATCAGGTGGTATAAAAAAGCATTTGCTTCTTTCAGTGGAGAAAACTGATGCTTGATTTTATTTTGGTACATGTTATTTGATACCAATTTCATTAAAATTTTATTTTTGTTAAACTTTACATTTCAGATATTGATTCAAATGAAATTTTAAGCATACAGATCTCTTGTACATCTTACTCAGTTTTCCCTAATGATGACATTTTGCAGAACTATAGTATAATATTACAAGTAGGATATTAACATTGATACAGTTAAGATGCTGAACATTACTGTAAGAATCCCTCATGTTGCCCTTTTATAACCAAGTTATCTTCCTCATGTTGCACCCTCTCTTTAACTCCTTTCAACCACGAATATGTTCTCCATTTCTGTATTTTTGTTATTTCAAGAATGCTATGTAAATGAAAACTAGTTTATAATCTTTAGGGATTGATTTTTTTCACTCAGCATAATTCCCTTGAGATTCATCTAAGCTTTTTAGTATTATTTTTTCATTGCTGAGTAGTATTCTATGGTGTGGATGTATCACAGTTTACCCATAAACCTGTTGAAGTACAACTGGGTTGTTTACAGTTTTTGGGTATTATGAATAAAGGTGCTAAAAACATTAATGTACAGGTTTTATGTGAATGTAAATTTTTTTTTTTTTTTTTTTTGAGACAGGCTCTTTCTCTTACCCAGGCTGGATGTTGCCCAGGTGGGTCTTGAACTCCTGGGCTCAAACAGTTCACCTGCTTCAGCCTCCCAAAGTCTCTAACTTGCACTTTTTTACTGTGTTGTCTTTTTTCCATCTCTTTGTGTTTTTTCCTTCTTAGACTTCATTGAACTTTTTGGATGTTGGTATTGTTTAATACATTTGAGAAATTTTCAGTTATTATTTCTTTTTTTCTGCCTCTGTTTTCTCTCCTTTCCTCTGAAACCCTCATTATGCGTTTTTTAGTATGCTGAATGATGTGTGTAATGATGGCTCCGAGGCTCTGTTTGGTTTTGTTGTTATTCTTTGGATTATACAGTATTTATTGATCTATCTTAAGTTTATTTTTTCTTCTGCTAGATTGTGTCTACTGTTGAACCTCTCCACTGAATTTTTCATTTTAGGTCTTTTTTTTTTTTTTTTTTAAAAAAAACTTCTATTTCTTTAGTGATATTCTCTGTTAGATGTGACATTATCATCATACCTTCCTTTATCTCTTTAATCATGGATTCTGTTCTTTGAACATTTATAATGTCAGTTTTGAAGTCTTTTTCTGTAACATTTGACATCTGATTACTTTTATAGGTAGTTTCTATTTTTTCTATTTTTTCTATTTTTTTTTTTGGTGAGACTGAGTTTCATTTCGTTACCAGGCCGGAGTGCAGTGGCATGATCTTGGCTGCTATCTCTGCCTCCCAGGTTCAAGCGATTCTCCTGTCTCAGCCTTCCAAGTAACTGGGACTACAGGCGCATGTCACCACACCCAGCTAATTTTTGCATTTTTAGTAGAGATGGGGTTTCACCATGTTGGCCAGGGTGGTCTTGATCTCTTGACCTTGTGATCCATCTGTTTCTGCCTCCCAAAGTGCTGGGATTACAGGAGTGAGCCACCTCGCTCAGCCTCTATTTTCTGCTTTCTTTTCCAGTGTGTGTGTCATACTTTTATTTCTTTGTATGTCTTGTAAACTGGGCACTTTAGATGTAGTAAATCTGAATAATGGTCTCTCCCACCTCTCAGAGCTTGTAATTGCCATTTACTTGTGACTAGCTGTAGTGTTTTCATGAAGTCTGTTTCTGCCCCCTCCCATTCTTCCCTTGTGTTAAGCCTCTGATTCTCAGGGAGGCATAGCTTTGGGTATGTCCACAGTCACCCTGGGATGACAGTGATTTTGGCAGGGCTCCTATCCTCTCTTTCCCTGACAACACCAATTTATTTAGCTCTGAAATTTTCCAGCTCTTGACTGTTGTTTTCAACAATATCCTGGGGCATAAATTGCTCTGTAGACTAATGGAATCAAATTTGAGGTCTTTTGAAGGATTAGTTCTTAAGGTCAGTGTCTGATATTTGTTCTGATCCTACGAGGGCTTCTCTCAGCTGTTTCTCTCCGTGGTTCTCTCCTCCAAGCTATGTGGCCTATAATAGCCTGTATCATCTTGAACCTATGGATCTTCTAATTGCCTTTTTCTGCAGCTTTCACTGTTTCTTCTAAGAGCCCCATTAGGCCTGAACTTCTGAATCCTCTAACAATGGGAAGAGTTTAGGAACTATTCATTTTACTGCCTGCTTCTCTTCCAGCCCGGCAGTATCTTCCAGTCAGGGCTCTGGAGTAGGAACAACTGTACATGTCTATGAGGGACACTTCCACTTCAGGAGTCAGGTGTTTATGGGGTGGGCAGTAGCATGAGGTCCTCTTGAGTGGCCTCTCCTGGTATGGAACCACCATCTTATGAGTGAGGACAAGGGTGATTGGACTCCCAGTATTCCCAGCAGGCGTACACTGTTCCATGAGTTGGGGCTGAGTGAAGAAAGGGAGCTTCTGCTTCTTGACTACACTTGCCCAGAACTTAGCCGGGGAATAGGTAGCAACAGGTAGCTGGGGAAGGAGGAGACGTTTTGATGTCCTGCCCCTCCTCGGAAAGATAGCCCTTGACTGGGAGCTGGGAGAATAGGAAAACTTGTGTTCTAGGCTGCAGCAGTATGGGGTGGTAGTCTTGGCTTCTTTGAAGTAACTGGTACAGAGGAGAGAAGGAGTGGTCTTGGGTCAAATACCATAGACACTCGCTTTTCTTACCTAGTTTTTGAAGATTTTTTCTTACATAGATGTTTCTTCATTTGGTGTATACCTTTAGGATCAATTCCAGAGGCTTTAAATGGTTTTTTTTTTTCCTTTGGAGACACGAGTCTCGCTCCGTTGCCAGGCGCCAGGCTGGAGTGCAGTGACGCAATCTCGGCTCACTGCAACCTCCGCCTCCCAGGTTGAAGCAATTCTCCTAACTCAGCCTCCTGAGTAGCTGGGATTACAAGTGCCCGCCACCACACCCAGCTAATTTTTCTATTATTAGTAGAGATGGGGTTTCACCATGTTGGCCAGGATGGTCTTGATCTCTTGACCTTGTGATTCGCCTGCCTTGGCCTCCCAAAGTGCTGGGATTACGGGTGTGAGCCACTGTGCCCAGCCCTAAATGGTTGTTTTTAAAAATAATTTTTACCACTTTTTTTTTTTTTTTTGAGACGGAGTTTCGCTCTTGTTGCCCAGGCTGGAGTGCAATGGCGTGATCTCGGCTCACCGCAACCTCCGCCTTCTGGGTTCAAGCAATTCTCCTGCCTCAGCCTCCTGAGTAGCTGGGACTACAGGCGCACGCCACCACGCCCAGCTAATTTTTGTATTTTTAGTAGAGACGGGGTTTCACCATGTTGACCAGGATGGTCTCGATCTCTTGACCTCGTGATCCACCCGCCTCGGCCTCCGAAAGTGCTGGGATTACAGGCGTGAACCACCGCGCCCGGCCAATTTTTACCACTTTTACTAGGAAACAGGTCCACGTGGCTTCTGATGCTATTGTTCCTGAAGTCAGACTTTGTTTCATTTTTTTTTTTCTGTTTTAAATTTCACTGATTTCTGCTTTCATCTTTTTTTTTTGAGGCAAGAGTCTTGCTCTGTCGTCCGGGCTGGAGTGCAGTGGTGCGATCATGGCTCACTGCAACCTCTGCCTCCTGGGTTTAAGCAATTCTCTTGCCTCAGCCTCCTGAATAGCTGGTATTACAGGCGTGTGCCACCATGCCCTGCTGATTTTTGCATTTTTAGTAGAGATGGGGTTTCACCATGTTGGCCAGGCTGGTCTCAAAGTTCTAACCTCAAGTTATCCACCCACCTTGGCCTTCCAAAATACTGGGATTACAGGCATGAGCCACAGTGCCCAGCTGGCTTTTATCTTTTTTTTCTTATTTCTGCTTGCTTTGGGTTCATTTTGCCCCACTTTTTCTAGTTTATTGAGGTGGAATTTTACACTATTGACAGGCATCCCTTTCCTAATGTATGCACTTTAATGCTATAAATTTTCCTTTCAGCACTGCCTTAGCTATGCCCCACCAATTTTGACATGTTGTACTTCAATTTTTATTCAGTTGATTGTTTTTAAAATTTTCTTGAGGCCAGGTGCAGTGGCTCACGCCTTAATCCTAGCAACTTGGGAGGCCAAGGCAGGCGGATCACTTGAGGCCAGGAGTTCCCGACCAGCCTGGGCCACATGGTGAAACCCTGTACCTACTAAGAAAGCAAAAATTAGTTGGACATGGTGGCATGTGCTTCTAGTCTCAGCTACTAGAGGAAGCTGAGATTGGAGAATCACCTGAGCCTGGGAAGTCAAAAGTGGCAATGAGCCGTGATCGCACCACTGTACTCCAGCTTGGGCGACTGTAGGGTCCAGCCCTACAGGGTCCTTTGAGGCCCTCTCTGCTGGTGTGGAGACAAGAAATTGTAGAAATAAAAGACACAAGACACAGAGATAGATAAAAGAGTTTGGGACCGGCGGTCCACTGCCAACCAAAGCGCGGAGTCCAGCAGTGGCCCCGAGTGCCTGGACCGCTCTGGCTTTGATTGAGTACAGAGCTGGGGGCAGGGTAGGTAGGGCGTGGCATTGGCGGTCAGTGATAGGGTCAGGTACATCACGTGTCATGTAGGTGGGGGCCCAAGGCTTTCAGATTGCCGAGATGAGGTAAGGAGCATGTGTCAGCACTTTTTCCGTACTTGTTAAGAAAGAATAAAGACATTAAGATTTACGTTACTTTTACTGATGATTTCTTCCGAGAAAAAAGGAACCAGGTACAGAAGTGGAACATGAGAGTGGACATGGAACGTGACCTATGAAGCACAGTATCACATAGAGACATTTAAGCCCCCGCATGCCTGGGGCCTACCTGACAGCGTCCGGCCTACCGCAAGAGCTTGGAGGAGTTTTCTCCTAACTCCCCCGAGGAAGAAGATGTCTTGGACATCTTGGACATGTCTTTCCCTAGCTGGCTAAACAGTGGGCACTTTCCCAGCACTGGCGCAGCGGCACAGCTGAGATGCCCTCCAGCAGTCCTTACACAGGCCAGCGTGACAGAGGGCTTAAAGCCTCTTGCCTTAGGGTCATTTCTTTCACAGTATCACCCCAGGTTCTGACCTAAGAGGCATTAGTAAAAGAATTAGGATCACCTATGAGTAACTAAGAACACCTGTGAATAGCTAGTAACGACTATGGTTATATTTCTAGTTACTTTCTTCTTCTTTATTTATATGGAAATAGGCTGAGGCTTCTGGCTCCTGCCTGGGCACTTATGGGGTCTCCCCCCTACAGGCGACAGAACAAGACAACAACTACAGAACAACTACAACAAAAATTTTCCTTGAAAATTCTTTTCTAATTCATGAATTTTTAATGTGTGCTGTTTATAGTTTTTATTTATTTATTTATTTTTTGTAGAGACAAATTCTTGCTATTATTAACAGGCTGGTTTCAAACTTCTGGCCTCAAATCATCCTCTTGCCTTTGACATCCCAAATTTTGAGATTACAGGTGTGAGCCACTGTGTCTGGCCTCATATGTGTCTTGTTTAGTTTTTAGGTGTTTGAAGATCTTTCTGTTATATTTCCCTTATTCATTTTAATCCATTATGGATGAAGAGCATATTCTATGATTTCAGTTCTTTTTTTTTTTTTTTTTTGAGATGGAGTCTTGAACTGTTGCCCAGGCTGGAGTGTAATGGCACGATGTTGGCTTGCTGCAACCTCCCCCTCCTGGGTTCAAGCGATTTTCCTGTCCTGTTTTAGCCTCCCGACTAGCTGGGATTACAGGCACCCACCACCATGCCTGGCTAATTTTTTTTTTTTTTTTTTTTTTTTTGCTTTTGATGCTCAGGCTGGAGTGCATTAGCGCAATCGCGGGCTCCCTGCAACCTCTGCCTCCCAGGTTCAAGCTATTCTCCTGCCTCAGCTTTCCAAGTAGCTGGGATTACAGGCATGTGCCACTATGCCCAGCTAATTTTGTAGTTTCAGTAGAGACGGGGTTTCTCCATATTGGTCAGGCTGGTCTCAAGCTCCTGACCTCAGGTGATCCACCTGTTTGGCCTCCCAAAATGCTGGGATTACAAGCATGAGCCACCATGCCCGGCCCAATTTTTTGTATTTTTAGTAGACATAGGGTTTCACTGTGTTGGCCAGGCTGGTCTTGAACTCCTGACCTGATGATCTGCCTACCTTGGCCTCCCAAAGTGTTGGGATTACAGGCGTAAGCCACTGCACCTGGCCTGATTCCAGTTCTTTTAAATTTGTTGAGTTTTATTTTTATGACCCAAGATATGGTTTATTATGTTTTCTGTTTTGTTGACATATGATAGAAATATACATGTTCATGTCCTTTGCAGAGACATGGATGTAGCTGGAAACCATCATTCTCAACAAACTAACACAAGAACAGAAAACCAAACACTGCATGTTCTCACTCATAAGTGGAAGTTGAACAATGAGAACACGTGGACACAGGGAGGGGAACATCACACACCGGGGTCTGTTGTGGGGTGGGGGTCTAGGGGAGGGATAGCATTAGGAGAAATACCTAATATAGATGACAGGTTGATGGGTGCAGCAAACCACCATGATATGGATATACCTCTGTAACAAACCTGCACGTTCTGCACGTGTACCCCACAACTTAAAGTATAATATTAAAAAAAATTTTTTGAGATATATCACGTTCTTTTCATAACACATGTTTGAAATTGGGTATATATTTCATAATTTACATCACATCTGAATTTGGACTAGCACGAAAAATAGCATGTGGCCAATGGCTACTGTATAAGATACCATTGGCTTAGAGTATATATGATACATGCATGCATTCAGTATTTGATAAATATTTATAGAATAGTGCCAGAAACCATTTGAAATGCTGGAATACATGGCTGAAGAGGACAGCTGGGCTCTCTGAGTTCATGGAGCTTATGTTTTACAGAGAAGAGATAGATAATAAATAGACAATTTCCAAAGAGATAAGTAGAAAGGAGGTTATTTATATGACGGTTGATTTAAATAATTACCCAGAGTAAAGTATACCAATTTTAAGTATATATAGCTAGATAATTTTTTTTTTTTCTGAGATGGAGTCTCACTCTGTCTCCCAGGCTGGAGTGCAGTGGCACTGTCTTGGCTCACTGCAACCTCCGACTCTTGGGTTCAAGCGATTCTCCTGCCTCAGCCTCCTAGGTAGCTGAGATTATAGGCACATGCCACCATGCTTAGCTAATTTTTCTATTTTTAGTAGAGGTGGGATTTCACCATGTTGGCCAGGAGGGTCTTGATCTCCTGACCTTGTGATCTGCCCACCTTGGCCTCTCAAAGTGTTGGGATTACAAGCATGAGTCACCACACCCAGCCTCTGATAATTTTTTTTTTTTTAAAGAAAAAAGAAAGGAGGAAAAAAAGGAGAATGAAAGAAAGGGAAAAAGAAGAAGAAAAAGAGGGAGAGAGAACGGAAATCTTGCTCTATTGCCCAGGCTAGAATGCAGTCTAAAAATGGGTATTGAAAACCTCTTTTATACTAATAAGTGTGTTATACAATGGAGACAGGAAGGAATAAGGGAGGAAAATAACAACCAACCAACCAACCAACCAACCAACCAATATTTAATTTAAATATATGAAATGCTATGCAATTGCTGGGGAGTAATTTACTTCCAATTATGTGGTCACTTTTAGAATAGATGTGATGTGTTACTGAAAAAAAAATGTATGTTTTGTAGATTTGGAGTAGAAAGTTCTGTAAATGTTTATTAAGTTTACTTGTTCCAGATCTGAGTTCAAGTCCCGGGTATCCTTGTTAACCTTGTCTCGTTGATCTGTCCAATATTGACAATGTAAAGTCTCACACTATTATTGTGTGGGAGTCCAAGTCTCTTTGTAAGTCACCAAGAACTTGCCCTATGTGTCTGGGTGCTCCTGTATTGGGTGCGCATACACTTAGGATCGTTAGCTCTTCCCGTTACATTGATCCCTCCACCATTACGCAATGTCCTTGTCTCTTTTGGTCTCTGTTACTTTAAAGTCTATTTTATCAGAGACGAGAATTGCAAC
>PVKV010024118.1:0-32017 GCA_004027835.1 Alouatta palliata | reverse complement strand
GACCTTTCTCTCTGGCTGCCCTTAGCATTTTCTCCTTCATTTCAACCCTGGTGAATCTGACAATTATATGCCTTGGGGTTGCTCTTCTTGAGGAATATCTTTGTGGTGTTCTCTGTATTTCCTGAACTTGAATATTGGCCTGCCTTCCTAGGTTGGGGAAGTTCTCCTGGATAATATCCTGAAGAGTATTTTCCAGCTTGGATTCATTCTCTCCATCACATTCAGGTACACCTATCAAACGTAGATGAGGTCTTTTCACATAGTCCCATATTTCTTGGAGACTTTGTTCATTCCTTTTTACCCTTTTTTCTCTACTCTTGCCTTTTCATTTTATTTCATTGAGTTGATCTTCGACCTCTGATATCCTTTCTTCTGCTTGATCGATTTGACTGTTGAAACTTGTGTATGCTTCACAAAGTTCTTGTGTTGTGTTTTTCAGCTCCATCAATTCACTTATATTCCTCTCTAAGTTGGTTATTCTCGTTAGCATTTCATCAGATCAGTTCTAATTTCTTTGCATTGGGTTAGAACATGTTCTTTTAGCTCACAGAAGTTTCTTATTACCCACCTTCTGAAGCCTGATTCTGTCATTTCATCACACTCATTGTCTATCCAGCTTTGTTCCTTTGCTGGTGAGGAGTTGTGATCCCTTGTAGGAGGAGAGGCGTTCTGGTTTCAGGTGTTTTCCTCCCTTTTGCACTGGTTTCTTCCCATCTTTGTGGATTTATCTATGTGTGGTCTTTGTGGTTGGTGATTTTCAGATGGGGTCTCTCACTGGACGTCCAGTTTGTTGATGATGAAGTTATTTCTTTCTGCTTCTTAGTTTTCCTTCTAACAGTCTGGCCCCTCTGCTGTAGGACTGCTGAGGTCCACTCCTGGCCCTACTTGCCTGGGGATCACCTGCAGTGGCTGTAGAACAGTAAGGGTTGCTGCCAGTTTCTTCTTCTGATATCTTTGTCCCAGAAGATTACCCGCCAGATGTCAGTCTGAGCTCTCCTTTATGAGGTGATTCGTTGAATATACGGGGGTCAGAGAGCTGCTTGAGGAGACAGTCTGTCCTTTATAGGAGCTCAAGTGCTGAGCTGTGAGCTCCGTTGTTCATTCAGAGTTGTTGGGCAGGTATGTTTAAGTCTGCTGCAGCAGAACTCATAGACCTTTTTTTCCCCAGGTGCTCTTGTCCTGGGGAGTTAGGGCTTTATTTATGAGTTTCCCTTGTGCTGCTGCCTTTTTCTCAGGGCTGCCTTGCCCAGTGATGAGGCAGCCTAGTCACTGCCTGCAGAGGCTTTGCTGAGCTACTGTGGGCTCCGCCCAGCTGCTGTGTGAACTTCCCTGCAGTCCAGTTTATACCGGTGTAGTTAGAACTGCCTCGGCAATAGCGGGCTGCCTCTGCAATGGCAAACTACCTCCGTAGTGGCAGACTGCCTCAGTAATGGCGGACGCCCCTCCCCCACAGAGCTGTACTGTCCCAGGTTCAGCTGTGCTTGCTGTGAAACTCTCGATCCAGAGCGTTTCCGATGGCTGTTTTTTTGTGGGAGTGGGACCAGCCAAGCCTGATCACCTGGCTCCCTGCCTCAGAGCATTTTTTTTTTTTTAAGTTGAATGGTCGACTGTCTCCCAGGTGTTCCAGCTGCCTGTTGAAAAGGCGCTGGGATCTGTGTGATTTCCCATGCGGTGACCCACTGCTCCAGCTGAAACTGTGGGCGCTGAGTTTCATGGCGTTTTTTTTGCCTGGGAAATCTCCTGGCCTGGCTGCCTGTTTCAGTCCCCTTTTTTAATCAGATGAATGGGTGGCTCTGCCTTCCTTGAGCTCCAATTGCCAGCTAAAATGGCACCCAGACCCACGTATTTTGTATGGGGAACTGCTGTGCTGGGGTGCCGCCCAAAACAGCAGTGCCGGCGAAAACAGCTGTGCCGGCCAAACCAGCTGCACTGGCGACCCGTGGGGCTTCTCCCCCTGGAAATCTCCTGGTCTGTGGGCAATAAAAATCCGTCTGGGAATGTGGCGTCCACTCACCCTCCATGCTTTCACTGGGAGTTGCAATCCTCAGCTGCTCCTAATCAGGCATCTTGGATCCTCTCCTGGGTATTTTCTTTATGAATAAAAAAAAATACTTTTACATTCTTTGGAATAGAGGTTTGCCTGTGATTAATTCTTCCAGCTGTTGTATTTCAGAAAGGTACTCATTTTACCTTTATGTTTGAAGGTATTTTTACTAGGTATAAAATTCTAAGTTGGCAGTTTTATCTTTCTAGTACCTTAAAAACAGTGCTCCACTGTTTTGTGGGTTGCATTTTTTTATGACCAGAAGTGCCCTGTTATTGTAACATTTTTTTCCCCATATATAATGTGTCCTTTCCAATTGCTTTTCATATTGTCTCATTCTCAATGGTGTTGAGAAATTTGACAATGATGACTCTTCATGTGGTTTTCTTCACATTGTTTTGTAATTGAGGTTTGGATTGTTAAGCTTCTTGGGTCTGTAAGTTTATATATTTCAGCAAATTAGAACAGTTTTGGCTATTATTTCTCAAAGAGTATGCCACCCACATCATTTCTGTCCTTTGGCATCTCCAATTACTGTAAATGTATATTAAGCCATTGAAAGTTGTCTCATAGTTCATGGATGTACTGTTAATCTACTACCGTGTTATCTATTTTTATATATCTCCCCTTCGTATGTTTTATTTTGGATCATTTCTATTACTGTCACTACAAGCACACTTCTACAATTGTATACTGTTGTTAATTCCATATGGGGCATTTTTCGTATCAGACTTTTTTTCTTTTTTCTTTTAGATGTTTTTTAAATTTTTTACTTCTCCCTTTAACATGCTCATACATTCGCTACCCAGAGTTACAATAAGTTTTTTATTGTACTGTGTACTAATTCTAACATCTATGTTACTTCTGAGACTATATCTTTTTGTTGATTTTTAAATTTATAATAATTCATATTTTTCTGCTTGTTTGTATTCCTGGTAATTTTTCTTGGATGTTGAATATTCTATTTATCATGTTTTGTGCTAGATACTGACGTGTTCTGTAAATATTTCTTAGCTTTGTTTTAGGCCACAGTTAAGTCAATGGAAAGATATGATATTTCCAAGTCTTATTTCTAAGCTTATTTTCAGAGAGCTGGTAGTAGTCTAGAGCTAATTTTTCTAAACTACTGAGTCCATACTTTTCTGAATACCCTGTCTAATGTTCAATTTATTGTAAGTTTTTTTTCCATCTTGGCAGATAGAAAGAGAAGCTGTTTGTAGCTCTGTTTAAGCTCTGAGGATTTTTTTTTTTTTTTTTAGACAGGGTCTCACTGTCGTCTTTAGATGGACTCTCACTGTCGCCCAGGCTGGAGTGCAGTGGCATATCTAGGCTCACTGCAACCTCTACCACCCAGGTTCAAGCCATTCTCCTGCCTTAGCCTCCCAAGTAGCTGGGATTACAGGCACCTGCCACCATACCTGGCTAATATTTGTAGTTTTTTAGTAGACATAGGTTTCACCATCTTGGCCAGGCTGGTCTTGAACTCCTGACTTGGTGATCCATCTACCTCGGGGAAATTTTCTTTTTTTATTATATGTATTTAAAGTTTACAATGTGATATTTTGATGTACTTGTCTGAATATAAATATACACGATGAAGTGATTGCTGTAGTCAAGCAAATTAAATATTCCTCATATCTCATATAGTCACCTTTACTTATTTTTCTTCTTGTGGTTATTTTTTGATGGGTCTGTCTCCAACCTTGGGTGCTTTATATATATTTCTTTTCTGATTGGTTATTAGCTGAGGACTTAAAGGAAACCCTGTGTGATCATCTGCATACAACTCTGTGCTGTCCATGCAGCTCTCCTCTCTCCTATAATTTGCCCTGGAAATTCTAACTGGTCTCCCAAATTCCCAATTCTGTCTCTTCAACATAGGACTGGGTTTGGGTACCCCCGTTCATGCACTGTGGCTTAGAAACTCTCTACAGGTAAAACACTGGGGCAATTATAGTGCTATTTTGTTTGTCTATATCTGTCTGTGTTAACTTTCCTCTGCTGATTGTAATCCAATTTCTGAAAACTGTTGTTTCATATATTGTGTCTGGGTCACTCATTTAAGGCAGAAGTACAAATTCAGTTCCTTTTACTCCATCTTGGTCAAAAGCTAAAGGTGCAATAGATCAGTAGAGAAAGTAAAAATATCTAACTTAGCAACTCAAAATATTGTGTGTCATCAATGGGGCATTTAAACAGAGACCTCATTGTTAAATTTTTTTTTTGCATAAGTTTTCTCTGCAGTTGAGATCAAATCGTGAAATTTTGTCTGTTTTTTCCTGTTATTAGTGTACATACAGAAACCTAATTTTCAACAATCACTGGATGATCAATTTTTATATAAAATATATTGATGTTACAACAGTAATGACAAGTCTTTAAAATTATATGCAAACATACATCCATTTTCATCTTGATATCTCAATTTGCTTCTTGAAATATAGAGAAAGACATGGAGAACAAAACGCTGTGAATGGAGTAATAGCTAAATGAGAAAACACACTTCAGTGTAGGATGAAAAGTGATATTTATGCCAAATCTAACACACTGATATTACTTAGGAACATATTTCAAAAAGAGAGATAAATAGAGAGGTCTATTTAAGGAGAATATGTTTGAAATTCAGTGTTTCTGAAAATACATTATTTCACACAATGGCAACTTTAATTTTTATCAGAAACAATAATTTGTTGCAAAACTTCAACAAAGCTAGATGGAAGATATTTCTGACCCTGTGACTCATAAAAGACTATCATCCATTAAATACGTACAATTTAGATTTGGGTTATGATGCAGATTTCAAAGTTTTTTTAAAAAATGTGTGTACAAATCCTTTCTGAGACTAAACAAATAGATTTATTTGAAGGTAAATTAGAAAATGTACTAAAATATATTTTCCCAAGTATATTTTTAGTGTTTAATTTGTAAAACCAATTATTACTTTGAGAATATTCAAAACTAAATAATAAAAAAATATATGTTTTGAAAACTGACAATGTTAAAATCACCATCCCAGAATAGACTTGTTTCAAAAGTAAACTACTATCCCAGGTTATATCATCCTGGAGTTAAATGTGGGAATGGTATTCTCAATCAAACAGATTTTCTATGTTTCTGTTTTTAATGGTTAATTTCCTTACTTCACCTTACAGTTCTAGTATTACGCTGTTTTAGTATGTTATAATTTCTAGTATATTATATTTGATTTGTACTGGTCATAGGTTAATCAAAGAAAATACACTACTACTAATATTAAACATACCACAACATCAATGGTCTCTTCCATAACTGACTTGTAGGTGCATGTTACAAAAGGCATCTAAACTACCTAACGAAGTGAAAGGAAGGAGGAGAGAAAGGAAGGGGAAAAAAGAGAAAAATATGAACTGGGAAGCAATCAAGAGCTGGCAACTTTCTTTGACATCTTCTTGTGTCTCTTTTCACATCTATTTCAATCTTTTTGTTTCAAAACAATTTTCTAAGGTCTCTCTGTCCACAGAGTATAACTCCCCAAAACTTACATATTTTAAATGCCCTTCAGTCTCACCAGGAGAGAGAAGGTTATCAGTTTCCTCTGATTCCAAATTTTATAATCCCTATAGCAAATCTGGATCATATATCCACTCCTGGTCTAAGCAACTAGACAGAGTGGAGGAAACAGTAGAAATCTAGTTTGTGAACAGAGAGATTGACAACCCTAAAGAAGGAGAAAAGTATTCTCACAGAAAAGAGTTATGATAAGCTGGACAGAACTGCCAAAATATATCTACAGCACAGAAATGTCAATAAGAATCAGACTGGTCAACCTGCAATACTTACAGCAAACAGTCATGCAAAGTCCTGATTAAGAAGGGAAAACATAACAACCCAAAAATATCACACTGGATCCTCTTATTTCATCTATTCCCACTACACCCCAGTGTAAACCCTCTGCTCAATCCCATATTTTGGCTTAGATTCTTGCTTGTTTTAATATTTCTATTTCCCCTACATGCCTTTTTACTCTTCTATACAAATTTTTCTGTCATTTGATATTAATCTAAAGCTACTAAATTTCCATGAAGGCTTCCAAAAGTTACAATCTATACATACTTTGTTGATTATTATATTGTGGGATATTTTCTCCTGTAAAAGTCTTGCTTCTCTTATTTTATTGAGAGTAGAGATTATAACCTATACATTACTTTCTTCCCTAAAATGCTTATAGTAAAAATTCCTTATAAAAATGCTTTTTTTCCCAAATTGAGGCAAATTAACTTCCAGAAATATTTATTAAACTATCTTATATGTAAGAATACAAGCTAAACCTCATGAAAATTAGTCCCCAGTAACTGTCTGAAGTGTCCCTCCCCTGGATTATTACTCCTCCGACTTTAGAGATCTACCTGTGTAAGGGAATGACAATGTAACATAAAGTGAAACTCATTAACTCACTTTCCAAAGTCTATTTGATTAAAAGTTACACTTGGACAATTAAACAGAGGTCACAATTTACAAAGAGGAAAATGTAAATTGAAAATGCTACCTTGAAATTATTTCCTTCATCCAAAAACTTAGGAATCACATTTTGAATTAGACACGATTTATTTTTTTTCTCTTTGTACCATGTTCAAATATAAAGTCATTCCTAATTTTAGTTAATAATTTATGCATACACATATTTCAAGAATTTAAAAAAGATTAATTCTTGGCCAATTAAGGAAATTGGAGATTTAATGTTAAACCTTACCTTCTCAGACTTTTAAATGAGGAGAGAAAGTAGGCTGATGACATTTATTAAAGCTTGGTCTATGTAAAGAAATGAAGTTAACCTTTTTATCTTACTGCATGACCAAAGGTTGGTTGGTTTATTCTATCAGGATTCTGTCCTTACTCCTGATTTTTGCAACTATCAAAGACTCAACAGTGCTATTGTGGATTTCAATTACAGAGCTAGTTACCGACAACTAAAACATGAATGAAATTGCTATAACTCTGTAGAGTTAACACATTGATAAAATAAGGGTCCATTTCTTATGACATATGTTAAAACTGCTATAGACTGAATTGTGCCTCCTCCCTAAAATTCATAGGTTGAAGCACTAACCCGAAATGTGACAGTATTTGGAGATGGCATTTTAGGAGGTAATTAAGAGTTAATGAGGTGATAGGTGAGTAGTCTTCATCCTATGCAAATGGTGGCATTATAAGAAGAGAGGGAGAGAACTATCTCTTTTCTGTATGTGAAGATATATAGCTAGAAGGCAGCCATCTGCAAGCCAGGAAGAGGATGCTCACCAGAATTCTACCATGCTAACAACCTGATCTGGGACTTCCAGCCACTAGAACTTGGAGAAATAAGTTTCTGTTGTTTAAGCTTCCCAGTCTTGGGAATTTTTGTTATAGCAGCCTGAGCTGACTAATGCAATAATTAATCTTGATGATTTGAAACAAACACACTATAATAAAATCATAACAATTGTAATGCATTTATGTGTATATGTTTGTATGATACAAAATGGCATAAACACAATAAAAAGTTGTTGAGGAAAAGAATTAAGGTGGGAAAAAATAAAATAAGAATGTAGCAAAAGTGAAGAATACTTACAATATTTAATGAAAATGAACTTGTATTAGGCTATCTATGATATTAATGCAAATTAGATGAATTGCATATGTCTATGGGCTACTTTTACTATAATCACAAAAGAAAAAATAAATTTTAACATAACATTATTTTAAGTTAGATATTCCATTTTTTGTCTTTCACACTAGCAAAGAACCATAGAGCTTTCCTCAAGTAACTTTTTTTTCTCAAATTAAATATGTCATACTGCACTACAGAATGTCTTTTTTGAGCCTGAAGAGTATTCAAGTTTCTGTATATACCACATTTCCTTCATCCACTTATCTGTAGGTAGACATTTGAGCTATTGGGAATAATGCTGCAATGAACAGAGAAATGCTAATGTATTCTGACTTCAGTTCTTTTGAATATATATTAAGACACTGGATTGCTGGATCATGGGGTATGATAGTTTTATATTTTTTAATTTTTTAGGAACCTCCATATGGTTTTCCATAGCAGCTGTACCATCTGCATTTCCACCAACAGTGTGTGAGAGTTCAAATTTCTCCATGACTAACATTTTTTTTTAATTGCCATCTTGAGAGGAGTGAGGTGATATATCATTGTGAGGGGTTGATTTGAATTTTTCTGATGATTAGTGATATTTAACAGAAGAAAGAGCCAGGAAATAAATCCATGCACATATGGCCAACTGATCTTTGACAGTGATGCCAAATATACACAATGGGGAAAAGATGCTCTCTTCAACAAATGGTGCTGAGAAAACTGGATATCTACATACAAAACAATGAAATTCGACCCTTATATATTACATGAAAGTCAAGTCAAAATAGGTTAAAGACTTAAATGTAATTCCTTAGATTATAAAACTCCTAAAAGAAAACATAATGTAGTAAATGATGCTTTGATATATGAATACATTGTGCAATGGTTAAATCAAGCTAATTACTGTATATATTGCCTCATACACTTATTTTTGTGGTAGGTTACTCAACATCTGCTCTCTTAGCAATTTTCAAGTATACAATTTTATTATCGACTATAGTCACCATGTTGAACAATAAAGCTCTTGAATTTATTTTTCCTTTTTAACTGAAATTTCGTATCCTTGGACAAACATCTCTCAAATCCTCTCCAGGCATACATACATATGATTTTTGTCAACATAAAAAGAAATAAATGTTCAAGTTGAGGGTAAAATATCCAAAGTTTAAAATAAAAAGAAAATAGGAAAAGCTTCATGACACTGGCTTTGGCAATGATTTTATAAATATGAAACAAATGCAAAGACAACAAAACAAAAAATAAACGAGACTGTATCAAATTAAAAAGTGTTTACACAACAGAGCAAACAATCAACAGTGAAAAGCAATCTACAGAATGGGAGGAAATATTTCAAAACTACACAGTTCTGAATTATGATAATTTGAATTATAATTTTTTACCATTATTTTAAAAATTATTCCCATTCATAAAAATGATTCTTTGAACATCCATACAAACATTATATGTTTCATTTCCAGTATAGTATTTAACAAATTATATGAGATACTCAAAACTTTATTGTAGCATAGGCTTCATGTTAAATAATTTGGCCCAGCTGTAGGCTAATGTAAATGTTCTGAGCACATTTAAGGTAGGGGAGGCTAAGCTATGATGTTCTATAATTTAGGCTATAAAATGCATTTTTGACTTACAATATCTTCACCTTATGATGAGTTTACCTGGATGTAATCCTGTTACTAGTTCCAGACCATCTATATCTAATAAGGGGTTAATCTCCAAAATAAATAACACCCAAAACTCAATAGTTTTTTAAAAAAACTAATAACCTTATTGAAAAATAGGCTAAGTACTTCAATAGACATTTCACCAAAGACAACATACAAATGAACAACAGGTGTAGAAACCTTCAATATTGAAGCTAGGAAATAAAAGGCTTAACAATGAGGTTTTTATGATGAAGAAATGGCCTTGACTCAGAATGTGTTTTAGAACAATGACTGCTTAAGTACTTTACAGTGACTATGCTCTTCAGACAGAGCCTCATCTGGACAAATAATTTTGATCTAGTCCTGATTTTGAGAGTTGCAGAAAAAGGTTGGAAAAGCTTGAGTTTAGGAATAGTAATATCAAGGGGCCGGGCACGGTGGCTCACACCTGTAATCCCAGCACTTTGAGAGGCCAAGGCAGGCGGATCACAAAGTCAGGTGATCAAGACCATTCTGGCTAACACTGTGAAATCTCACCTCTACTAAAAATACAAAAAAATTAGCCGAGCATGGTGGCACACACCTGTGGTCCCAGCTACTCAGGAGTCTGAGGCAGGAGAATCGCTTGGACCCAGGAGGCAGAGGTCACAGTGAGCCAAAATTGTGCCACTGTACCCAGTCTTATTCTGGGTGACAGAATAAGACTTCACCTCAAAAAAAAAAAAAAAAAAAGAAAAGAAAAAGCAATATCAAATATCTATCATTGGTATCAATTCTTAACCAGGATATAATTGTATGTAATATTTGAGACTGAAAAATAATCTAAGATTTATAATCTCAGAACTGTGGAACAGAAGAATTACTCATGATGGCCACAATGAGAGAATAAGTCCAGAGGTAAGCACATAAAGAGGGCTGATTGTGAGTTGTTGCTCAAAAGTTTTTCTTGCAATCATAACTGTTCAACTATGGGCTGAACTACACAGAAAAGTAGTCAGGTGTAACTGGTAGAGCCCATATTTTGGCTAGGACTTTAAACCCAATGAATATTTATTAAGGGACATATTATTGAATGGATTAGTGGCTGAGTGATGAGGATTTTACATAGGAAGGTAATAGTTCATACAGTAGGAGGAATGTAGGCCAAGACAACACTTTAAATTCCCATTTTAGCACAGTCTACAATTTAACAAAAACACCTTGTTAGACACACATGGATTTGCCTCCTAGTCACGCCGTTACACAACCCTGTAACCTGGACAATTCTTCAGTAATGTAGAATTCAGTTTCTAATTTCTCAAAGTGAATGGAATAAATCCATTTAATAGTTATTGGGAAAGTAAATGATGTATGTGTGTGTCAGAGTCCCCAAGACCCTGAATCTAGGAGATTCACTGGAAGGACTCATGGGACTCAGCATATAATGATACTTACGACAAGATTTATGACTGTGATTTAGTAAGGATACATGGCCAGATCAAAAGGGCAAAAACACAGGTGGAGTCTTGAAGAAATGATGTGCAGCTTTCCTTATGCTGACTCCTTCCCATGACAGATCACAGAGAGGACACTGTTCCCCAGCAACAGAAATGCAGCAACATGTTTATGATGTTTCTGCCCAGCGAAGCTCATTAGAAACTCAGTGGCCAGAGTTTTTCTTGGGGGTGCAATAGGTGACCTCTAACTAGGGCAAACCAAAATTCCAGCCTCTCAAAAGGAAAGCAAGTATTCAGCAAAGAACACATTATATGCAAAGAGTTGGTGCACAGTGGGTTACTCTTATCAGTTTGCAAATGGTGAGAATACTCCTAAAATCCAAGTTTCCAGATGTCAGCCAATGGCTAGCTAGCAGACCTTTTAAAGGAGAACAGTTTGGAGCCTGCTGCCTGCTATGTTAACTCTTTTCTACACAATGTACATGGAAGATCTCAGGATTTTGGACAGAGTAAACATCTAGTAAGTTTTGTCCTACCTTCTCAATTTCCTACCCATTCCTGCTCCACTCAATCAGGACCACAGGTCAGCCAGCCCTCACTGCCACTACCCTTTCCTGGACACCATTAGTGTACCTCTACTGGTACCCTAGAACATCAATACTGTTATATCTCTTGCCATAAAAATATTTTTTCCCTCAGACATTCTTTATATCATTGCCCCTAAATAAAAATTACAGGTTTGGTTTTTCTGTGTCCTAACTTCAAGAGAGGCTATGGAAGTATCTGCCACTTTCTTATTTTATAGGGAGATATGGGTAAAGTTTACTGACAAGATTAATTATCATCCAAATACAGCAAATATCTCTGATTTGGAGGACATACACCACACAAAGACATGTGTGTTGCAATCACTGCCTGATTTTAGACTATTTGATTTTTTTAAATGCAAAAGATCCTGTATTACTTAAGTTTGTAAGGCAGAAATTCTAACTGTAGGTGCAGTGTGTTCTCATAAGGAATTTTAGTGTGAGGTTGGCCTTGTAATCTATTTACTTGAAAGAATGATAAAGTTCTGAAGAGGTTCATGATTTTATCAAAGCTGTATAAATACAATGCTTCACATTTGGAAGATCCAGTTGAGCCATGTATGCTCCCAATCCACGGAAACTGTGACACAGTAAATAGCAGCAGTTAGATTTTTGTCTCAGGATCTCACACTCCAGGTGTTGGTTGACTGCATACTTATCCGATGCTGTAAGAAAGAATCTGCTTCCGACCTCACGAGAAAGGTTGTCAGAAATCTTTTCCTGCAGTTGTAAGAATTATATTGCTACTTCCTTATGAGCTGTCATCCAGAAGCCACTGTCATCTTTTAAGCTTCTCAAATTTCCATGTCATTGTCCTCATTTGCTATCTTACAGTATCACAATTTAGCCCTTCAAGGCCAGCAATTGGATTCCTCTGATTAAATCCCCCTCACACTTTGAATGTGTGAGACTTACTCTTGTGCTGTCAACCAGAGAAACCTCTCTACTTTAAAGATTCATGTCAGTTACGCTCTCCTAGCCAAGTTCCCCATCTTAAGGTCAACTGATTAGTAAATTTAACTGCATTTACAATATATTTTTGCCACTAAACTTATAATCACAAGTAAAATACCAGGTGGCAATGCTCATGGGAATCATATTACAATTCTGCCTAGCATCATTACTCATCAATGTTTTAGCATAACTAGATCCCTAAATAATAATGTCCATGTCAAAGTCTGATGGTGTTATACCTCTAAATACTAAATATAAGCTTGTGTGTCAATCTGTAATATTTATTGATGATCCTTGCTAAAAGTGCTTTAAGATTTTCTCTGTACTCCATGTTTCTGCATTGTATTATTGCAAACAATAGACTTAATTAGGAGTTATTTACTGAAAATACTTCACAAAGTATGCTCAAGACAAACAGTGAAAGGAAAATTTCCAAACATATTCCAAGCCCAGGATGCAGAAGAGAAGGTTTAGTGGTGACTAACCACCCACAGCAGATGAATCCATCATAAAATAAGATAAATCTTCCCATCAAAGTAACTGCATAAACTAAATTATTATTTTCCATCTCTATAAAGTGATATATATACACATAAATAAATGCACATACACACACACACACACACACACACTCATTTTTAAGTCAAGATATGTTAACCTTTTCATGGAACACAACAATCTATACTAATATTTTTTGGCACTATGCCTTCAGGAAAGGACTTACTAGGAGAAAACAGAGCAAAGTGCTTGGGTGAGAATTGATCTGAGCACTTAAAGGATGTGAATATTTGGGATATTTTTACATTTCAAAATAGAAAATGATGAAGGCAATTAAGGAAAGTCATATGTTTTCTATCAGGAAGCAGTTTTTAGATGTTGAAATGTTAGAAAGCTGTGTTTTTCTCAAAGGAAATAATTTTCTTGATTCACTTAAAACAAGATATGAAAATCTATATTATATATATTTTGATATCCAGGAAATTCTCAAGTCTATGTGAGAAACAACAGCATTATAACCTATCAAAGACAAACATAATTTTTAGAATTTGACTGATGTTTTCCTTGCTCAGTTTTTGTAGGTCATCATTATTATTTAACTTTATTTGTGCTGGAGGAAAGCTAGAGTATAATTCTTTCAAAGTAACATATTTGTATAGCTTATCTTTACTTTACCAATAGCAATTTGGATAAAAAAGTAAAAGCAATTTTGCTTTGAATTTAATTAGAAGTTGGCACTGATCATCAGCAATAACCCTTGTTCTCAGATTATGGTTTCAGAATGGCTTCTCTACTAAAAGAAACCAGCAGTACTTGGAGAAATGACTAATTCCAGATCTCGGGGCAGAAAAAGCAAAGCAGTCTAGAAGAGCACTGCTTTCCAAAAAGCAAGGAATGCACTCTCTCTCTCTCTCTTTCTCTGTCTCTCTATATATGTATGCATGCATTTATTTATTTATATATAAATGAGAAAGTGTGAATATATAGGCATTCATTTACTTATATGTATATGCATATTTATATATGTGCATTTATTCTTATTTATATCCCTTTTTTCACATATATATGCATATATATAGGAAGGAAGTGGAAGGAAGAAAGATAAAAGGAAGAAAAGAGGAAGGAAGGAGGCAGAGAGGGAACGCAGGAAAGAAAGAAATACAACATCCTTAGAATAGAATAAATTATGGAGTTCAAAAAATCATTTTGCTATTATCACAGTAACAATGGATTTAGGCAAGAGTCACTGATGAATACTAATATCAGTGGTGGGAGTTTCAAGGTATCTCCTATTGAAGTGAGCCAAACAGACTCCCATCTTAAGTGTGAGCCTGACCAACTGCATATTAGCCTCACCCTCCCTGCCAGTTCCCCCTTCTGGGCACAGCTGGGTCATGCTGCACCGAGAACCTTATAACTGTTGTAACCACACCCTGCTTGGCAAGTACTCCAGCCATTGTGATTACCCCCCTTAGTAACTAACAATCATGAGAACCGTTTACCTCCTGGTAACCAGCTCCCCTGTCTAACTTGCTTGTTCTGCTTCTGTAAAATTCCACTTCAGCTAGGCTCTCCCTCTCCTCCCTAAAAATGGGTATAAAACACTTTACCTCCCTTTCATTGGGGCTGAGAGGTTTTTGAGCATGAGCTGACTTTCCGTTGCTGGCAGTAAAGGACTCTCAACTGAAACTCAAAGTGTGGTACTTTCCTTCTAACTCATTTGGGTATAACATTTGGAGGCCCCAGCAAGATCACCACCCAGCACGGACCGGACTTGTTCCAGGCTCCCCTAGACAAACGGCAGACTATAGCGGAGGCGCCGTCTGAGACGTTCTGGGGTCCCGTAGCCCCCTGTCTTCTGGAGGGGACCAAATCGACTGACGGCGAGCCCACTAAAAATCAACCCAAGTCCTCAGTCCCTGTTCCCAGGAAGGTAAGTTAGATCTGACTCTGTCTCTCTGGGAGGGAACCCACCCTGACAGGGGTCCTCCCTCACAACTCTATCATCACTCCAGAATCCTGGAGGACACAGTCCCAGTTTTCTGTCATTGGGATTCTCTGTTGAATTTAGTCCTTCTCCTGGTCAACGGATATAAGGGAATGTGATAAATTCTGTGTGAGTAAGTGAGTAAATGTGGAATTCAAGGGCTTGCCCTTGAACCTCCAGTCTGTGGCTCCATGGTGAAAACTACGGAGTCCGAGTGGGCCCTAACCTGTGGTTCCATGGCAACCTCATAGGTTTAAGGCAGAATCGGGCTAAGCTCCATCCGAGTTGGGGTATTATACCGACCTGCCAATGCTTAGAGGCTCTTAAGTTTCCGTGAAGGACGCGGCCAGGCAGGCATCTGAGTAGTCCTTAATGGGACACCCCTCCCCTTGTCTGTCTTGCGTCACTGATCAGAGGGGGACACACATCATGAGTATGTCCCCATATCAACCCCCCTCTCCCCTCCAGTGCATGCTAAAAAATTTCTCCTCAGGTTTTTCGGATAACTACGGAGTCCGCCTTACAAAAGGTAGACTCCGGACCCTCTGTGAAGTGAAACGGCCAGCCTTTGGAACCAGATGGCCCACAATGGGGTCCTTGGACCCCCTGACGGTTTGGGCTATTTGGCGGGTCATCACCAGGATGCCTGGACACCCTGATCAATTTCCCTATATTGATCAATTGCTGGACTTAGTCTAGAACCCTCCCCCTTGGCTCCAATCTTGCACCATTCACAGTCCTTCATCCAAAGTCCTTCTAAGCCAAACCTGTCCTTTACCCCAACCCTCTGCTCCCTCCTCTCCTCCTGTTCTGCCCTCTTCTGAGGAGGAGCAGAGCCCTCTTCACCCCTTACCTCCACACTATAATCCCCCTGCTCCCGTAGGGTCCCCCTCTGTCTCCTCATCCTCGTCTTCTGTAGCCTTCCCTCCTGTCACGTCCTGTCTATAGCCCCAACTGGAGGTAGCTGCCCCAACTGGAGGTAGCTACCCCACTTCTCCCTTTAAGGGAGGCACCACCTTGTCTGGTAGTGAATGCTCAGTCCCATTTCTAGTCTATGTTCCCTTTTCTACTTCTGACCTGTACAACTGGAAGGCTCAGAATCCACCCTTCTCTGAGAAACCTCAGGTTTCAACCTCACTGGTTGAGTCTACACTCCAGACTTACTGGCCCACATGGGATAACTGTCAGCAGCGTCTCCTGACCCTTTTTACAGCTGAGGAGAGGGACCGAATTAGAAAGGAGGCCAAAAAAGACTCACGGGTATTAAAGGGGCCGTGTGAAAGCCAATGAATTTGTCTAAGATGACTAATGTCATCCAGGGGACTGATAAATCTCCTGGAGCATTCTTAGAACACCTCCGGGAAGCATTCTGAGTTTACACCCATTTGACCAAGCAGCCCACGAAAATAGCCATGCTATTAATTTGGCATTCGTGGCCCAGACAGCACTAGACAACTGAAAAAAGTTACAAAAACTTGAAGGATTTGCTGGAATGAATATCAATCAGGTTTTACTATGCATGCTCTTAGCCAGGAGGCCGAGACGCGATATCAATCAGGTTTTAAAAATAGCCCAGAGAGTTTTTGACAATTGAGATTTTGAAAAGCAAAAACAGGCTGCCCAGGTGGCTGACAGGGCATCAAAAAGACAGGCAAAAATCCTAGTCACTGCTCTCCAAGGAGCCAAAACGGAGGGGCCCCCATTACAGAAAACTAGCCAAAGGGCTCCTGATTCCCGCCAAAAAGGGGAGCAGATCCCACTACAAAAGGACCAGTGCACCTATTGCAAGCAAACTGAACATTAAGAAAATGAATTTCCACTGAGATCAGAAAAGAAACCAGAAAAGAAAAAGGTCCTCGCCCTCCCCACTGTGGGGGAATCTGATGAAGATTGACGAGGCTGGGACTCCTTTTCTCTTGGCCCCCCAGAAGCCCATGGTTACTGCTACCGTTGGGGTCAGTCTATCCATTTCCTGGTGGACGCTGGGGCTGAACATTCCGTGTTACAAATGCCTCTGTGTAGCATCTCTGACAAAAAGCTTGCAGCACAAGGAACGACTGGGGCTATCCAAGAATACCCAGTTACTAAATTACAAAAAGTAAATTTAGGTCAAAAATGAGTAACTCATTTGTTTCACTTAGTCCCGGAGTGTCCATTTCCCCTCCTGGGACGAGACCTGTTCCACAAACTGCGAGCAACTATTTTTTTCACTCCCCAACATACTCATCTCACGTTGGGGGCCACACAGTCCCCAGCGGCCCAACTCTTGCTGACTACCCCATTGTCTGAAAAATACCTTCTGGTCTCATCTTCCCATCTGTGGGAGGTTGTGGGTAACTTGCTTTTACAGGATTTACAAGCTCTCTTCCCTCGAGTCTGAGCAGAGTCAAATCCTCCGGGGCTGGCAAAATACCACCTGCCAGTGGTAGCAGAACTTTTGGCCACTGCCCTACCAATCCAGGTAAAACAATATCCTATAAGCCAATGGGCATGAGAGGGAATCAGCCCTCACATTAAAAGGTTACTAAAAGGAAGCATACTCACCCCTTGTCAGTCTGCCTGGAATACTCCACTCTTACCGGTCCAGAAACTAGGAACAAATGACTATAAGCCTGTACAGGACTTAAGGAAAGTCAACAAATGGGCAGTCACTGTCCACCCAATGGTCCCAAACCTGTACACTCTCCTTAGCCTACTCCTGCCAGAGCATAAAGTGTATACCATCCTTGACCTGAAAGACACCTTCTTTGCTATCCCTCTGGCCCCCATAAGCCAGCCAATTTTTGCCTTTGAATGGATTGACCCAAATTCAGGTGATACCACCCAGCTTACCTGGACCCAGCCATCCTAACTGTACTCTACTCCAATATGTAGATGACTTACTCCTAGCCACTGAAACAACTAATGACTGTCTACAGCACACTTGGGACTTGCTTCACCTTCTCCAGGAACTTGTTTACCAGGTTTCTGCCAAAAAGGCTCAACTGTGCCTCTCCAAGATCTCCTACGTGGGGTATGAACCACACAAGGGCGAAAGAGCTCTCACTGGTGCTCGAAAGGAGGCCATCCTACGGATCCCGACTCCCATCACAAAAAAGCAGGTACGCGAATTCTTGTGGGCAGCGGGTTACTGCTATCTGTGGATTCCTGGTTTTGTGAAAGTTGCAAAGCCCCTATATGCAGGAACGGGTGGAAGTGGCCTGGAAAGAAACCAAGGAACAAGCCTTTCAAAACCTCAAAAAGGCTCTAACTAACGCCCCCGCTTTAACCCTCCCCAAAATATCTAAACCGTTCCACCTGTTTTTCCATGAAAACAGGGGCATAGCAAAGGGAGTACTTACCCAAACTCTGGGACTGTGGCAGCGTCCAGTGGCCTACCTGTCCAAAAGACTGGACCCTGTAGCTTCTGGATGACCTAGTTGTTTGTGGGCTGTAGCAGCCACTGCCAGTCTAGTCCAAGAAGCTGACAAACTTACTCTGGGCAAGGACCTGACCCTTACGACCCCCCATGCCATAGAATCCCTGCTGCGAGGAACTCCAGGGAAATGGATGTCCAACACCTGCATACTCCAGTACCAGAGCTTATTGCTAAGCCAGCCTCACTTGACCTTTTCCCCTACCAAGAGTTTAAACCCAGTCACCCTCTTGCCTGACCCTTATCTGGCCACCCTCCTTCATGATTGCAATGAACTGTTGGAAATTAAACAGACACCACCGTGTTTACAGATGGTAGCAGCTTCACGGAGCAGTGGGTTAAAAAAGGCCAGGGCAGCCCTCATCACAGAAACAGACATCGTTTTGGTCCAGGCCTTACCTGCTGGAACATCTGCCCAAAAAGCTAAACTAATAGGCCTCACCCAAGCCCTAAGATGGGGAAAGGACAAGCATATCAACATCTACACTGACAGCTGATACGCCTTTGCTACCATACATGTCCATGGTGCCATCTACTGCGAGAGAGGACTACTCATATCAGTTGAAAAGACTATAAAAACAAGAAAAAATTCCTGGCCCCCTAGAGACTGTATGGCTTCCACGCCAGGTGGCTGTAATCCATTGCAAAGGACACTAGGAAGGAAACACAGCTGCTGCCCAGGGAATCCAGAAGGCAGATTCACAGCCCATGAAGCAGCTACACTCCCAGTCACCCCATTGACTTTACTACCTGCCATCTTTTTCCCACCTCCCGACCTTCCAGACTGCCCTGTCTACTGCCCAGAGGAGGAAGAACAAGCAACAAACCTCCAGGCCAACAAAGATCAAAGTGGATGGTGGATTCTCCCAGACTCAAGAATTTGCCTGCCTGGTTCTCTCGGACAGGCCCTTGTCGGCCAACTCCATTCTACTACACACTTGGGAGGAACCAAATGGGCTCAACTCTTACAGGGCCGTTTCAAAATCCCCCACCTCCAGGACTTAACTACACAGGCAGCCAGCAGACATATGGCCTGTGCACAGGTAAATGCCAAGCAAGGGCCTAAACCTGAACTAGGCCACCCTCTCTGAGGATACAGCCCAGGAGAAAGATGAAAAATAGACTTCACTAAAACAAAACCTCCCTGAGCCAGCTACAAATATCTCCTGGTTAATTGACACCTTCTCAGGATGGACTGAAGCATTTGCCACCAAAAGGGAAACTGCCTCTATGGTGGTAAAATTCCTGCTTAATAAAATCATCCCTTAACATGGACTTTCTTTTGCCATAGAATCAGATAATGGGCCTGCCTTCACCTCGTCCATAGCTCAGTCCATTAGCAAAGCCCTAAACATTGAAGGAAAACACTATGCATACCGACCTCAGAGCTCTGGACAGATTGAACGCATGAACAAAACCTTAAAAAATACTCTCTGCTGGGCGCAGTGGCTCGCGCCTGTAATCCCAGCACTTTGGGAGGCCGAGGCGGGCGGATCACAAGGTCAAGAGATCGAGACCGTCCTGGCCGACATGGTGAAACCCCGTCTCTACTAAAAGTACAAAAAATTAGCCGGGCACGGTGGTGCGTGCCTGTAGTCCCAGCGAGTCGGGAGGCTGAGGCAGGAGAATTGCTTGAAACCGGAAAACGGAACTTGCAGTGAGCCGGGATCGCGCCACTGCACTCCAGCCTGGCGACAGAGCAAGACTCTGTCTCAAAAAAAAAAAAATACTCTCACAAAATTAATTTTAGAAACTGGTGAAAGTTGGACAGCCCTTCTTTCTTTAGCCCTCCTTAGAGTTAAATGCACCCCTCACCGGGCTGGTTTTTCTCCTTTCGAGATTATGTGTGGAAGGGCATCCCCTATACTACCCAGGTTAAAAGATACCCTAATAGCAAAAATAACCCAGACTAATTTGTTACAGTACCTACAGTCTCTCCAACAGGTTCAAGACATCATCCAGCCACTCATCTGGGAAGTGCAACTGAATCCAGTTCCTGACCAGACCGGGCCCTGTCACTCTTTCCGTCCTGATGACCTGGTGTATGTCAAAAAGTTCCAGAAAGAAGGACTTACTCCCACCTGGAAAGGACCACACATCATCATCCTTACCACCCTAAGGGCCGTAAAGGTCAATGGAATTCCCACCTGGATTCATCACTCCTGCATCAAGCACAAGGAAAAACACCACCAAGAAACATGGGTCCCCATGCCTGGGGCAGGTCTCTTAAAGCTACGCCTGAGTCGGATGAAATCCTCCAACTAATTCTCCTTGTCTATCTCTCTTTTTCATCTGTTTCCTCCAGTCACGCCTTCCACCCCTACCTACTCTTCTCTCCTTACTTCTTTTAAGTCAGGACATGTAGTTACAAATACCACCTGAACTTGGAAAACAGGTACCTCCAACAAGGGCTCCCTTGCGGTCAATTTATGTACTTTGTTTCCAGGACCCAGCCCCAGTGTCGCCATCCATAACCTTGATGTTATTCCCAGAGCAGGCGCCATCAAGCTCGACACCCACTTTGGACATGCCTGAGGCCCAATCGGATGTGGATAATCTATAAATGCAGAAAAGAATTCAGTCTGTTGACTTTTACCTCTGTCCAGGATCACCCCGATACCAGATGCCAGCAAGCTGATGAGTTCTTCTGTCCTTACTGGTCTTGTGTTATCCTGGCTACTGACTCCAGAGGAAGCTCCTCTTCTTCCTCCCTGTCTATATCCTGACCTCTACACCACTCAGATGTTTTATAGGAGGGTGCAACCCCTTAACTATAACCACTAACAACCCAAATTCAATTATTTGGAGTTCTGGCGTAACCTGGGGACTCCAGCTCTATGTCTCTGGGTGTGATCATGGAACACTGTTCACTATTCAAAAGAAAAATTTAACTCCATGGAGGCCCCCCAAGCCCATTGGACCTCGAACCAGTCTAGGAGACCCCATGTTCCAGGCACACCCCAACATAGTGCACCCCGGCCCATCACCAATTCCAGTTCCCCCTTTTCGGCCTCAGCATGAACACCTCCAACCGCCAAGCTTAATGTCCATTCTAAATGGAATGCATCACCTTCTTAATGTTACTCAGCCTGTGCTGGACCGGGATTGTTGACTATGCCTAAAGGCCAAAACCCCATACTACATTGGACTGGGAGGTGAAGCCACTCTCAACATTAATCCTCCTTCTTGTGAAACACTCCTGCATTTTCTTACGCTAGGAGACGTTTCAGAAAACGCTTCCTGCTTAATTAGTACTGGGCATAATTTGTCTACTTCTCCTTTCGAGGCCACCTGTAATCAGTCACTACTTCCCTAAAGGCCTCAGTCTCCTATCGGGCACCCAACAATACTTGTTTGGTGTGCACTTCAGGCCTTGCCCGCTGCATCAATGGAACTGAACCTGGACCTGTCCTGTGCGAGCTGGTTCACATACTTCCTCAGGTCTACGTGTACGGTGGACCAGAACATCAACATCTCATCGCTCCTCCTGGACTACATGTAAGGTTCAGCGGAGCTGCCCTACTCCTTGTACCCCTTCCAGTCGGACTTAGTGTGGCTGGATCAACGACTGTCAGTACCGGTGCTCTGGTTTGAGGAAACTGGATTGACCTCTGTATCCCAACAAGTAGACGTCGATTTAGAAAGTCTCCAGTCAGCCACAGATATGTTACATACCCAGGTAGAAACCCTAGCTGAGGCTGCCCTCCAAAACCACCGAGGACTAGGTTTACTATCTCTCCCCCAAGGGGGTTTATGTGCCGCTTTAGGAAAAAGCTGTTGTTTTTATGCCAACCCGTCCAGGGTCATAAAAGACACTTTTCAAAGGGTTTGAAAAAAATTAAATAAATGCCAACAGGATCAAAAAGATAATACTCCCTGGTACCAAACTATGTTTAGCTGGAGTCCATGGCTAACCACCCTAATAACTGGATTAGCAGGCCCCCTTCTTCTCCTCTTGTTAGGTTTAATCTTTGGACTGTATATACTAAACTGGCTCCTTAATTTCATAAAACAGCACATAGCTTCTGTCAAACTTATGTATCTCAGAACTCAGTATAACACCCTCCCTTTCACTACAGAGTCAATGCTTTGACCCTCCAAAAACACACGTGTGGAATGAAGTGAGCCAGACTCTATCTTAAATGTGAGCCTGACCAACTCCATCTCATCCGCACCCTCCCTACCAATTCCCCCTTCGGGGCACAGCTGGGTCACGCTGTACCCAGAGCCTTGTAACCCTTATAACCACACCCTGCTTGGCAAGTCCCCCGGCCACTGTGATTTCCCCCCTTAGTAACCAACAATCATGAGAACCGTTTACCTCCTGGTAATCAGCTCCTCTTTCTAACTTGCTTGTTCTGCTTCTGTAAAATTCCACTTCAGCTAAACTCCCTCTCCCTTCAATAAAAATGGGCATAAAAGACTTTACCTCCCCTTCATCAGGGCTGAGAGGTTCTTGAGCATGAGCTGACTCTTAGTCGCCAGCAATAAAAAACTCTCAATTGAAACTCAGAGTGTGGCGCTTTCCTTCTAACTCGCTCGGGTATAACACTATGAATTATTTATCAATTACAAAAGAGAGGTTAATTTTATAGTAGAGAAATATGAAGGACATTACCTTCATCCTGCAATCAGAGTTAACATCCCCTATAATGGGACAAGTTCATTCGTGACTTCAGATATGTGTACTGACAGAAACAGGGAGCCATGTTTGTGGTATTCCTGACAAAAATGCATTTCTGAAGTATAATCGGGGGAAGCATCAGGCAACTAAAAAATAGGTGGCATTCTACAAAATAACTGTCCTATACCCTTCAAAAATATAGTAAAATATAAAGAAAAGCTGAGGAACTCTTAGAGGCTTAAACATCAAAATTAAATGTAATGTATGACCCTGGCCTAGACTCTGGATCAGGTTAAAGAAAAATGTGAAGAAAAATAAAAAATTGAAAATGCTAATGATGAAATGTAAATTACAGACTGTAGATTAGGTAATACACAGATATTAAATTATATGATGGTTCTCTAAGAGAATGTTCTTATTCTTAGGAAATAAAACACTGAAAAATTTATCAGTTAAGGGCCATAATTCCTGCAACCTACTTTCATATGATACAGAAGGAATTATATCTATGACACACAGACACACACACTCACAGAGAGAGAGAAAGAGAGAGAGAGAGAGAGAGAGAGAGAGGCTGAAATTTTTTGCAAATTTTCTATATGTTTAAGATTATTTCAAACTTTACATATATAAAGTTCAACCAACAATTATGGTAAAAAGCATCAGTAGCAAATTCAAAATTTTTATAGATAAAATAGTAAACGTTTATCTCCCACTCTAATTACACATTCACTTTGGATTAGCTGCAGGCTTTGTTTCATGCAATTACCCCACGTCATTTGAACTATGTTGAAGTCACCACTGCAAAGGGATCAGAAGACGTGTTGGAACCTGCATTCAATCTTAAAGCTTCTACTTCAAAATGATATACGTAAATGGCTGTTCACAATTCATTGGCCAAAGTGGTAAGAAAAGTGTTATTCTACAATGTGAACCTTTTTAAATGGATTTTAATTTTTCAAATTCATTTTTAATATAGTTGGAATTATATGATTTTTAGAGCAAAACAATCAAACGTAATTAACATGTTAAGCTTATTTGTAAAATATTAGAAAATTAACTATTTTCAAGTCTGAAAAAGGCAAATAAAAGAAATTTTGTGTGAAAGCATGTATTTTAGCCAATTGGGTGTTTACACTAAATATGTCTTTGATTTGAATTATATCAAAATTGTTTTTACTTCCACTTTTATTTGTGAGTCATCAGAATGAGAGTAATTAACATGTTTTCTAAAAGCATTTATGATGAAATTTCAAATCTCAACTAGATTCACATTTTAAAATACACCGACTGATGCATGAGCTCCACAGGCGTCAATGTAGTGAAATTATAAGCAAGGACTTTAGACTCCTCAGTTTAAATCTGAATTCCATCACTCAGTAGCAGTATTACCTTGGGTTAGTTCCATAAACTTTTAATACCCATGCCTCCCTTTCATCATTTATTTATTATTTACGTAATGATAAACGACATTATTATTCTTACTTCAGAGATCTGTTATGAGTACAAGATAAATTAACTTATTGTTTTTTTTGAGACGGAGTCTTGCTCTGCTGACAGGCTGGAGTGTGGTGGTGTAATCTGGGTCACTGCAACCTCTGCCTCCTGGGTTCAAGTGATTCTCTCTGTCTCAGCCTCCCAAGTAGCTGGGACTACAGGCACACACAACCATGTCCAGCTAATTTTTGTATTTTTAGTAGAGATGGGGTTTCACCATGTTTGCCAGGATGGTCTGGATCTCTTGACCTCATGATCTGCCTGCCTTGGCCTCCCAAATGTAAGTTAACATTTATACAAGGCCTAGAAGAATGTCTGGCATACGGCAAGCTTTAAATAAGTATTTATTGAATAGAAATATTTTCTTAAGCCATTATGAAGGCCAGTAATATGCTGACATTATGTTAGTCTCATGATGTCATGAGACTCAAAATTCAGAGGTCTGCATGGTGAAACTTGTGACATTTACTGGTGTGGAATTTCTGATCTGTGTAATGGAGACATTAATCATTGACCTTCTTATTACATATAGTGATTATAAAACTTAATTGAGATAAAGGTTATGAAAGTGTTTTAAATAAAAAATAAAAGCACTATACAAAGTTAGGCTTTTCAATGTAATATTTGGAAAAATTAGATAAGTACTCTATATGTAGAACACATTGACATATGAACACATGCTTCAGATGTTTAGATTGACTAATTGGACAGAAATTACAGCACATTAGTTTAAAGCAGCCATTAACAAACATTTTCCATACAGAGCTAGACAATAAATATTGCTGACTTTGCCCACATACAATAGGCTTAACCACTGTAGTGAGGAAACAAGTCATAGACAGTATTTAACCAAATGGGTACAGCTGTGTATTTTAAAATATTATGCCTACCCCTGGTTTAAAGGATGAACTCTGAGGATTCAACTGTTTTTGTTTTTGTTTTTAATCCTAGCTTTGCCATTTAATGAACAGATGACCTTGAGAAAATTACCAGTTCTGGCACATATTAATTCCTATACAAGTGTATGTTATTGCTAGTGGGTGATGCAGAGTTAAAAGGGAGTTAGAATTTTGGATAACTCTATATTTTATCTGACATCCATACCAACATTATAAATATCCTATTGTTCTAAACCTTGTCTTTGGAGTTTCTGGAATAACTACTTGTCTATTATAATGTCCAGACTGATTATTTCAAATAAATTCTTGGCTGAAGTTGGTTATCAAATTAATAATAGATTGTTGCCAATTTTAAGTGAGTCAATGCATGTGAAAGTAATCTGGTTGCTAACAAAACGGAAAGCATACCCAGTATTGTTTTCTTATATGATATTAAAAGGATGAAATATTGTGAGAAACATACACACAGTGTTTAGGATCAAAGAACTCATGTTTGACCTTGGCTCTATCACATATTACCCTTGCTCAAAAAAATTACGTCTTCTTTTTCTTAACTGCTATATTAATTGAAAACCATATAATGTGGCTGGGCATGGTGGCTCACGCCTGTAAACCCGGCACCTTAGGAGGCCGAGGCGGTGGATCACGAGGTCAGGAGTCTGAGACCAGCCTGACCAACATGGTGAAACTCCGTCTCTACTAAAAATACAAAAATTAGTTGGGTATGTTAGTGCCCACCTGTGATCCCAGGTACTCAGGAGGCTGAGATAGGAGAGTCAGCTGAACCTGGGAGGCAGAGGTTGCAGTGAGCTGAGATCGTGCCAATGCAATCCAGACTGGCAGCAGAGCAAGACTCTGTCACAAAAAAAAAAAAAAAGAAAGAAAGAAAGAAAGAAAGAAAACCACATAATGTACAGGTTGCTGTAAAACAAAACGAAAATGTGTGAAAGTACTTTCTAGACTGTTTTTTCAAATATTATTTACTATTAATTAACCAAGAAGGGTTTTCTTTCTTGAAAATTTTAACTCAATCTGTATGTTTAAATACTATGTTTACTCTAAATGTAACTTGAGTCTTTGCATTCACAGAAAGACCGTATTATTAAGGATACAAGGCTAACACATTGAAATATGTAGTGAATTTACAAAAGTAAAAATATATCTTACGACTTTGACTAGAAGGTGTTACTAGAAGGTGTTATCAGGAAAGTGGGAAAAGGGTGAGGAATTGAATTTACAGGAAAGTTTATTAAGGAGAGGCTTATAGAAGAGAAAAACTGGCTGGGGTTTTGAGGAATTATTGAAATGCAGACGCTAGTGATTTCCAAACCTGGCAATTGATTAGCATCTCTTCAGGAGTTTTTAAAATACCCCAAAGCTTGGCACCCGCGTTAGATTCCAAATGCATTTTTTTGAAGATCTCCAGTTATTATAAACATTCAGTTAAGTTGAGAACCTCTGAGTAACAAGCTCCAAATTGATGCTGTTGCTGCATTAAAAATGCACAATCTCAGTCTCATTTCAAGACTCGCTGAGTCTAAATCTTCCCTTTAAAATGTTAGAGTTAACCTGAACAAAATCACAGATGAGAATAAAAAGCCAAACCACCATCAAGCAGAAATATGCAACTTCACTGCAAATCCCCTACCAACAAAGGATACCTCAAAAGGACTTTTTATCTTTTCCTGTCTACCTTCTGATACTTGAAGTAGTCTCTTGATTAAAATTACATAGATTCAGTAACACTTTAACACTAAATTAATGGATGATCTGTTTTATATAGTTTCTCAGAAATTTTTACATTATTTTATCTATAAAGATTGTAAGGTAAATGATTTTAAATGTAGCATGAAGGTAGAAGATGGGTACAATTTTTGGTATTGCTCCCTTTCCCCAAAATAAGTGCTTAACACTGTTTCAATTCCTTGCAACTTTTTACAAAATTGTAATTGTGTTCAGTCATGAATGAAAATTTTAGCAATGTATGTTGCAATCTCTAAACATACTACATATGTAGTGCTCAAATCAGTAACAAAATTTCAAGCAGCGGTTATAATCATTTAGATATGTTAATTTAAAAAACACAAACTCTTAGGTCAAAGATTAAAAACTATAATTTAAAATGACTTAGATGTATAAAAGGAACTCAAAACATCTTAAGAGCAAAAATAAAAAAAATAAAAAATCTAATTTAAAGGGAAAAAAATTTCTGAATAGGAATTTCTCAGGCCAAAAAGTATATCAAAAATGCTCAGCATCACTAATCATCAGGGAAATGCAAATCAAAACCACAATGAGATATAATCTTCCCCCAGTTATAATGGCTGTTATCAAAAAGACAAAAAATGACGAATGTTAGTGAGGATCCAGAGAAAGGAGAATGCTCATACACTGTTGGTGGGAATGTAAAGTAGATATCGATTATGAAAAACAGTATGAAGATTTCTCAAAAAAACTAGAAATAAAACTACCATATGATCCAGTGATCCCACTACTGGGGGGACTAAAGAAAGGAAATCAGTATATCAAAGGGATACATGCACCCCTATGTTTACTGCAGCACTATTCACAATAGCAAAAATATGCAATCAACCTAATCATCTATTAACAGCTGAATGGATAATGAGAATATGATATATATACACACACATATATATAAGAAACACAATACTATTCAGTCCTAGAAAAGAATGAAATAATGTCATTTGTAGCAATGTGGATGGAACTGAAGGTCATTATGTTAAGTAAAATAAACCAAAGAAAGACAAATATACTGCATGCACACTTTCATCTGTGGTAGCCAAAAATGTTGATCTCATGAAGGCATATAGAGAGTAGAATGACAGACATCAGAGTCTCGGAAGAGGGCTATGTGACAGGGTATGATAAGTAGCCTCTGAGAGCTGAGGTCCTCTGTCCTAAAACCTTAAGATCCTGAAATATACCATAATCATGTGGGCCTGGAAGAATATTAGGGAAAATTATAGCCCAGCAAGCACATTTATTTCAGGTTAGTGAGATTATAAGCAGAGGACCAAGTTAAACTGTGCCTTGAATTATGACCTAGAAAGTCTGTGGAACAATAAACGGGTGCCATCTGAGTCACTACATTTGTGGTAGTTTCTTTTTTAACATAGGAGACTACCAGCAGTTTTCACTCTTGGGCCAAATGAGAAGTATGGCTGAGATCCTTCCCATCTCTGAAGTGCCCTGATCCCGTAAGTCTTTGGTTCTATAATCAAGATAAATTTTACTTTGGAAAAGCTCTCTATATCACAGCCTATGGGTGAAACTCAATATTTGTAGCGCACATTTATGTAAAAAGAGAAAATAAAAATTCATGCAGCCTCGTACTAAATAACTGGAGGACTTGGTATTGTTAAAATAGCTGTACTACCCAAAGCTACCTACAGATTCAATGCAATCCCTATCAAAATTCCAGAGACAGTTTTTGTAGAAATAAGAAAAAGTTCTAAAATTTATAATATAATTTAAAAATACCTCAAATAGCAAAGTAATCTTGAAAAAGAACAAAGTTGGAAGCCTCACACACTTTCTGATTTCAAAGCATACTTTAAAGTAATAGTAATCAAGACAGTATGATTTGGCATAAAGACAGACATATAGACCAATGGAACAGAAGAGAGAAGCCAGAAATAAAACTTTGCATATGTGGTCAAATGGTGCCAAAAACTGCACAGTGGGGAAAAAACAGCCTCTTCAACAAATGGTACTGGGAAAACTGGATATCCATGTAAAACAGAAAGAAATTGGACTCCTACCCTGCATTATATAAAAGTAATGCAAAATGAGTTGCAGACCTAAACCTAAGAACTAAACTATAAAACTTCTAGATAAAAACCTAGAAGAAATACTTCAAGACACTGGATTTGGCAATGATTTCTTTAATATGACACCAAAAATACAGGCAACAAAAGAACACATAAACAAATGGGACATCAAACTTGAAAATTATGTATCAAAAAATAATCAGCAAAGTGAAAAGGCAACTTGCAGAATACACGAAAATATTTGCAAATTATATATCAGATAAAGGGTCAATATTCATCATGCATTAGGGAACTCTATAATAGTACCAACAGAAACAAACAAAACCAATTTTTAAAACATGGGCAGAGGACTTCAATAGCAATTCTCCAAAGAAGACACACAAATGGCCAACAAGCATAGATAACAATGTTGAACATCACTAATCATAAGATAAATGCAAATCAAAACCAAAATGAAATACTACCTTATACCAATTAGGGTGACCACTATCAAAAAAAGAGAAAATAACAAGTGCTGACAAGGATACAGAGAAATTAGAACTTTTGTGCATTGCTAATGAAAATAAAAATTGGTGCAGTCATTATGAAAAACAGTAGGAAAGTCACTAAAAATTTAAAAATAAAATTATCATATGACATAACAGTCTCACTTCTGAGTGTATTTCCAAAATAATTCAAGCAGAATCTTGAAGATATATTTGCACACCATAGTAATTGCCGGATTATTTACATTGTCTATGTAGTGGAAGCAATTCAAATGCTCATAGATAGATGAATGAAGAAAGAAAATACGGTAATACATACAGTGTGATATTATGAAGCCTTAACAAGGACATCCTGACACATGCAACAACATAGGTGAATCTCAGGGATATTATGCTAGTTGCAATAAATCAGTTACAAAAGGACAAGTGCTGTATGATTTCACTCACCTAAAGTATCTAAAATAGTCAAAATGACAGAAACAGAAAGTAGAAATAGGTAGCTGTCAAGAACTAGGGGAAGGAGAGGGAATAGGTATAGTTTCAGTTTTGTAAGATGAAAAAGGTCTAGACATCTGTTGCACAACAACGTAAATGTACCCAACACTTCAGAACTATATGCTTCAAAATGATCAAACGTTAAATTTGTTACACGTTTCTTATTCCAGTTGAGACCTTTTGGAAATAAGCACACCAATACCTAGGTCAGCTTTTTAAAAACACATGTGGTCAATCAGCAATGTAAATGTTTTCTTTAGTAGAGCTTAAGACCCTGTGTCAAACACTCAGTATGTCAAAGATATAAAAGGCTCATAAGAAAAATGATGGTATGTATACATTTTAGAAAACTGACACAGTGTGATCATTTGGAAACTAAATTTTTAGATGCACTGTAAATGAATGCTTTCTGGATTTCTTTTGAACATATTTCTTGATGTTAGTGAAAATAAGCATAATTCTGCCATTATAGATTTAGAATACAATTATGTAATTGCCTCCTGTAGTTCATATGATCAACACTAGGTCAAATAGCAAAACAAAAAGTTGCAGACAGGCACTGTGGCTCACGCCTGTAATCCCAGCACTTTGGGAGGCTGAGGCGAGTGGATCAAAAGGTCAGGAGATCAAGACTATCCTGGCTAGCATGGTAAAACTCCATGTCTGCTAAAAATATATAAAAGGAGCTGGGCGTGGTGGCATGTGTCTGTAGTCCCAGCTACCTGGGAGGCTGATGCAGGAAAATCACCTGAACCCAGGAGGTGGAGGTTGCAGTAACCCCAGATTGTGCCACTGCACTCC
Organism: Alouatta palliata; assembly: GCA_004027835.1. Classification (NCBI taxonomy): domain Eukaryota; kingdom Metazoa; phylum Chordata; class Mammalia; order Primates; family Atelidae; genus Alouatta; species Alouatta palliata. The sequence goes on along the minus strand of PVKV010024118.1, from coordinate 1,223 downwards.
AGCCTGGACTACAGAGCGAGACTCCAACTCAAAAAAAAAAAAAAAAAAAAAAAAAAGGTTGCTTAAGTCACTTGCTAGTCAACAATCTAGTTTTCTTTACATACCTAGGATACCAACATTCACTTGCTGAAGCCCCAAGTTCACAACTCCATATATATGGAAGACAAATTTATTTGCATTCTTTGAGAGCATCATTTGTCAATTATATTAAAATAATATTAAGATAATTAAGAAGACCAATAATATTCCAAGCTGGTGGAACTGAACCACTAGTTGTAGAGACTCCTTACCCTGGACAGTTTTTAATGCTCTTCAGGGCACACTGTAAAGGATTTAATCTATCTAGCCTAAACATGTGGATAGATTTTCATAAGAAAAATGGGGTTTCATAAAAAAGGGGTTTTTCATTAAAAAAAAAACCATAAGGGTTGGCCATTAATTGTAAAATTATTGCTTTTAACTTTTATTTGCAAAGAGTCATTGTGACAATTCAACAAGTTAATATATAGGAAACACAGTTATCAAACTATAAAGATCCATAAAAATGTAACCCATCATTTCAATTTAGAACTAACCACACTCTGTTTTAGCCCTAGGATTTGGTCCTACTTAAAGCCTCATGAACCATTTCCTTCAAATGTTTAAATTTGACAAGAATTATCCAATGAGACCATATTCTGATTTGCTTCTTTGACTTAATCATTGTAGGTACTTTTGGCACAATTCAAAAATAACTATATTTGAATCATCCAAAATGAGAAATGCTAATATAGTTGAGGAGTATATATTTATTTCTTTTATTTATTTTTTTTAAATAATATATATACTTTTTATTGCATTTTAGGTTTGGGGGTACAGGTGAAGAACATGCAAGATTGTTGCATAGGTACACACATGGCAGTGTGATTTGCTGCCCTCCTCTCCATCACCTATATCTGGTATTTCTCCCCATGCTATCCCTCCCCAACTCCCCACCCCCCGCTGTCCCTCCCCGACAGCTGTCGCTGTCCCCGACAGACCCCAGTGTGAGATGCTCCCCTCCCTGTGTCCATGTGTTCTCATTGTTCAACACCCGTCTATGAGTGAGAATATGCGGTGTTTGATTTTCTGTTCTTGTGTCAGTTTGCTGAGAATGATGGTTTCCAGGTTCATCCATGTCCCTACAAAGGATGCGAACTCATCGTTTTTGATGGCTGCATAATATTCCATGGTGTATATGTGCC